>WIXG01000258.1:0-115148 GCA_009869945.1 Mesaphorura yosii | reverse complement strand
GCAATTGATATAGGGGCAATTGACAGTGGGCAATTGACGAGGGGGAATTGACGAGGGGCTATCGTAAGGGGGCAATTGTCGTAGGGGCAATCCACGAGGGGCAATCGTCGTACATTCGCCTGTCGTACGTAAAAGAGCTCGTGCTTCTCTCGGGGAAAGTTCAACGTTCTATTTTTCACTTTTAAGTTTGAAATGTTCTTTTTGAACTCAATTCCGTGAAATTGGAAAGGAACTCTTAAATGTCAATAATATCTGACAACCACAAAGCAATGCACGATCCGTAACTGGCTTGGCTATGACCAGCGCTGTCGGGTTCGCCTGCCTGAAACTTTAAAGGCTGTGCAACTTAAAAGTGGAAGGTTTAAAGCTACAGAAATGAAGAGTGTTTGAGCGACACCATGTTACGTTGCAAAACAGAAACCATTTTTCATTGCTGACTTTTGATACTCGCTTGCTTTTTCAGAAAAAAAGCGGACGCCTGGAAAGTAAGGAAGCACCGCGAGTTGAAAAACAAGAGACTTCGAACGGTTGCTTGCTTTACTCGACGCAGAGTAAATTGTTTCAGATTCTGGGAAACGTAAACAGCGTGAGCTTGAACTGCATTACAGCTCCTAAACGGGGCGACAGGAGTAGGAGAGTTCAATGCAAGAACAAAAGGCGAGTCAGAGGTCCAAGAACACTTGGAGAATGTCCGGAAAGGATATGATTTATGATTATAAGCAGGCAGACAGGACTACCGGGGAGAAAAATGGTCGCGCGCCTTGCAATAATGCAAAAACATTTTGTAGACACGGTGCCAGCATGACATTACAGCAAGCGTCAGCAATTTTTAAGTCTCAAGATTAATTCCATGTCGTCTGAATTGTCCGACTCAATAACTTCATCAGTAATTTATTATTCGACGTGTTTGCTTGGGTTCGAGAAATCCAAAGTGGAGGAACACAAAACTTTCGTATTATGAACGCTTTCACCTTAACCCTTTTTTCCTCAAACACCTCAAGGAAGTTGGGATTGAATCAACCATTGGGCAAACAACACATATTATTGAAACTAAATTCACCCTTGATTCAACAACAAGGCCTTTGGGCTTTGATTGTTAGATAGTTGTTCAATTGCCAATTCCAGTGCAGCTTTACGAGTTGTATTTGATAAATGCTCGCCGGTCCTGAGAATTAGACCATATGAATCTCCGCAAGGAAGAGTTAGACTGTCTGAACATCCCTCTTACTCTCATTCTATTATGCAAGAATGTGAATTCTCAAAACGGCTGAAATAATAGCGGCCGCTGTGGCCGTATGTGGGAAGGGATCAGAACAAAGAAAGTCATTTCCTTTTGTATTAAAAGTAGGAAATATAAATTCCAGTTGTACAGGGACCACAAACGACTATGGAATAGCTGAGTGCTTGTACTCTCCAACATTACAAGATATATTACACGTACTCGCGCGTTTTAAGGGAATTTTTGCATACGTGAGAATATTATGCATGTTTCGTGTGAGAAAGTATGCATGCTAGCTCGTTTAAGTTCTCTTTATTCTCGCCGCTCATTTCCACAGCGTAAATTCGACCTAACTTTCTCCTTTGTGAATCTCGTCGTAAGACCGATTACTATGATTCTCATGCCCACACCATCATGCCAGGCCATTCAACATGGAATGAAGAAAGTATACAATAATCGGTTCATTTCATGTACCGACAGGAAACCAGGAAACATCGTACGTACGTGAAATGAATCTGAAATCTTTGTAATACTTAAATTCTGCGAGTCGTCAAAATAAGAAGGAAAAATTTCAAACGTAAATTGCTATGAGTGATTGCATAACATTTGGCATTTTGCGTTTTCTAAAGAGGATGAAGGCTTCTAGAAGATAACAAGAAAGAGTGAATCGCTATACTGCTATGAATCACAGAAATTACGGTTGCTGACTCGGAAGTTTTGTCTTGATATAATGTGCAATCAAACTCCCTCCGGAGAACGTACATTTTGATGGAAGAATGACCCGAATCAGTGAATCAATGAATTCCTATTACCAAGTTGTAATTCAATATTTTTGTAAACTTCGTCTTGAATGGAGCAAATTATATCTTTTCTTCGGTAGAGAAGCAAGCAGGCTTCCTCTATTGAAGAGACGAGCCACGCTGGCAACATTCATAAACAATGCTCCACTGATGGCATTGAGATGCTCGAAGGTGTGCCAGATCTCTTTTGAGTCGACGAGAATGCCCATAATACGTCATTACAATTTTGAGTTCGGAGAATTGGCACTGTTATCATTACCACCTTAACTCACTCAATTAAAAATGTCATTTATGATCCCCTGTGTTCCTGTGTTGTTTTGTGTTACTCAGAGAGTTCCACCGCACCGCTGAGTATACGAAGACTTCACGACGAGGCAGGAAAGTGTAGATGAATTATTGAAGCGAGTCACGCCAAGGCGGAAATTCCATAAAATGACGAGCAGAACAGTGAACACTTTCTTTGACTCCGACCACGTAACAGTCTCTTCTGACGCGGTTATTGCATAAAAATTGATTACAATTTTCTGCTCAGAAGTCAGTCAGAGTCCGAATCAATTCATGTGGTTTGAATACCTTCGTTCGGTTTATATTAATTTCATTAATAAACTTTCGCGGTTATCCGACTCACTGACCATAAAACCCACTCTGGGAGGTGTGCAAAACTACGTAGCTCATCCTCTTTGTGCTAGTTCTTGTAATGAAGCAATTTAATTACTGTTAACGTGAAACATACTGACTGGGTAGCATGCTCAAGCTGACATAATGCATTATTAATAAATTGGAAGTGAAAGTGGAATAATTTCCACGATATTTACTTGCCACAAATGAATGGCTTAAGAAATTCGCAGGTTAATTTGATTATATTTCTTGAAGCAGTATCCATTTCTTTGAACTTGTACAGCAAAGTAAACTGAAGTGGGAGAATAGTTTCAACTCTCCCACAAAGGGGTGCAGGAATTTGTGTTGGATAGAAACAAACTTTACGCAGCTCAACTTTCACTCACGCCTTTCCAAATGCGGAATTCGTTGCAATCAAGCAAATGAAAATAGCTTGTAAGTCCGTCCATTTACGCTGAGTTGTGGTTTCTGTGTTGCATTATGCAATGCAATGCTTGGTAGATGGTAGGAGCAATTCTCAAGTGGTGTCAGTGGTGTGTGCGTCTTCGGGTTGAGGACTGTCACAGGGTTCGGAGACGCTTGCCACGCCCCAGTCAGTCACGTCAATGTCAATTTTCTAAGCTGGTGTCGGTGTCACATGAAAATTTCAACCCTTCTTAACTCCTTGCTTATGTCGCAGTCACACCGCAGAACCATAATGTGTTGAGTTAATGTTCATACCATGGCACCTTTTACCCTTTTACTTACATTGTTTACTACTACAAAGGGAAGAACTTATTCCCATTTTAAACTTCGGGCAGAACAGAACCGAAGAATGAAACAAAGAAGTCTTTGAATCATCTTTCGTTTCATGTCCCAATGCTACGTACTGTGTTAGTTTACTCTACTTGATACTGTCAGGCTGACTCAGTAGTTTTACTGTTTGCCTATTCCAAATTGCTATCACTTGGAATCACTTCAGTCCTTGCTGATACAAAGAACTCGTCTGTAGTATTTATAATGCGGTTAATACTTTTGTCGTATTATGCTAAATAATTGAAAATTTAATTGAGTTCTTTCACTCTCCCCGTCTATTGTGCTATTTAATGCTATTTCATCGAGTGGAATTGTTACGTGCTTGAACTCAACCAAGTTCTTCTTGTCTAGCAAGAAAGCCTTTGCAACAGCAGCTGGAGGAACCTCTCCACTCGACTGTTTTGATCTTCTCCGTTTGTACCAAAGCGAATGCGTAATTCTAACACAATTGCCCGTTGTTGCTCGAAAGACTTGTCAACAAGAAAATTACGAAATATGAAAATGACATAATATCATTAGCTGATGAGCACGATTCATCAAGAAAACTTTCTCTTAGATTGTATCTGAACGCGACAGCCGCGTTGCAATTCATTTACAAAGACACGGAGAAAGTAATTTACAATTTCTGTTGCACTGCTGCTGTGCTGACAGATTTATAACAATAGACCGGAGAATTATTGAATGAAACCGGGAAATGAAAAATGGGAAATTACTCGAGTTTTGAGGTTTCTAGAATATTTTAATCAAGACTTTGATACTTCAAAATGTGTTTTAATACTGTTAAAATGAACTTGAAACCCAATTCATTCTTGTATCTTGTTGCACTGAAGTGAATTTTGAGTCTCGTCCGTTCGTTGCATTTGCCTTCCCCTTCTTTCCCTCATCTTGTTATAATTTGATATATTGATTCGCGTTCGAAATTCAGTTCTCCCCTTTCACTTCATCCTTCCTGATTCTGTACACAAAATAATAATAATTGAGTGTTTTATTTTCCCATTTCTCCAGAGATTCGACAGCGTTTGAGTCGAGGAAGTCTCGTATATCTTTGTTAAGCACGCTGCCTTCCTCCTTTCACTTCCCTATCTTTCGTGATAGTAATGAATCGTATCTCTACAACCATATTCTTTGCGTTTCGTTTGCGTTCGCCGGCGGTCCTGATGAATACGAATTATGCGTGTAGTAATGTGGTATGTAGTTGCGTAGCAGCAGCAGCACTTAATGGCACTCCATGCAGTACAAATCTCATTCAAAACTTTACAAAAGCTGTGGAACAATGCATGTAAACTTATCTTGAATAATTTATTTGTGTTTGTACATTTTGGGGCTCTAGCGCAAACGCAAGGCTCACACATTACCCATGCATATTCTGTGTCCACACAATGGTTTTTTCAGCAGGCAGCTTGCGACTCAAACTTGCATACGCTGAGAGCACATTTTTAACTTTCCCCATAAGAATTCTTCACTGCTTTGCTGCTGCTGCTGCTCCATACATTTTTATTTTGCTTGTATGGTTGAGTAATTTTTCCCCAAAGAGAAACTTTGGAAATCAGCTGCTGTTGTTCTTTCCTCGAATTCCGAGGTCTCGTTGGTGCATAGTTGCCCTTTGTGCGGAAGAAAACTTACAAAGCAGTGAACAGAGTCCAGAGAGCAATAAGATCGTGAGTCTGAACTGCAGCAACTTGTAGGGCGAATAATAATATATCATCTCTCAAGTTATGTCCGGCAGTAATATCCTTGCCGTTTGCCCTTGCAATGCGCTTACACGGCACGGCACGACACTGCGTTTCACTGATAACCATTCATAACGTGAACTGTCTGAAGGATACTTTTCGGTTATTCTTCTCGCGTTTAACATCATTCTCAAAGAAAACGAAGAAATATGTGGCGTGGCTCTCGCTTTGTCCGCTTGGACAAGCAAGCGCTTTAAGAGCCTTGATTTTGCTTTTAATTCAATTCCAGCAGTACAATATTTAATATAAATGCTCATTGTTTTGTGTTTGTTTGCAGGGCGGGGAGTCCAAAGATTGCTACTTGGCAGTACTGACAATTCAGAACGTTTCCTCGGAGGACGAAGGAGAATACATGTTTTTCGTCAAGAACAGCAAAGGAATTCATGAGGGCACCATACTGCTCAATATCACTCAGGCAAGCTTCTCCATATCGTCGGCCACATCCGGGGAAGTCGCTAATGGTCAACAGCGCGTACAAGTACCTTCACACCCATTTCATCATCTGCTGCTTGTAATCACCACTGCCGTGCTATTTTTACGCTGTTAATGGCAAGCTTCAACACATCATCGTCGCCATCAACATCATCAAGGATATAATACCAAAGTAACCAAACTAGACTCGGAATCGAACGCATTTTGCTCTTTGCGTGGACAAGGAACAGCAACAGAAAAGTACTTACTGGAAATTGTCGGGCTTCATCTTCTCGCAGCTCAACTATTACGAAGCATTGTCGAGACGAGAATGCGAGTGAAAGCGAAAACATGCTCGCTGTTCGCTGCTCTCATGCAGCGTGTGTGGGTGTGTCAAATCTTTTCAAATCTCCCCTCGCCAGACGCCAAACGGATGGAGTTGCTGGAAATCATATTTTCCCCAGCGTCCAAATATTTGTACGGATTTCAATTACATGGAAGTGAAAAAACATTATGTGCGTGTTCTACTAGCTCGCTGTTATGTATGTTACTATTCACTGTTCAGTAAATAATATTAGGCTACGCTAAGTGTAGATAAAGTAAGTGAAAATGCTGTACAGCTGTACTGTAATTCAACTACCACAAAGAACACTTCTCTGATGAATGTTTGACCGAGTAAGTGAAGATTCGCGTGAAATCGCGTCCCTGCGGTGAGTGTTTGGATGTGAGAATTCAAGTAACCATTTTTAAATACCAATAATACGATATAATAGAGAACATGGCCTAACTGGCGTAAGCGTAAAACTTATTACGCATAACGTAAAATTATTGACGTATAATTTTTTTTATATTTAACCATAGTGGACGTAAAACGCAAAATTCACGCATACGTCGTACGTTTACGTTTTACGCCAAGTTGGCCATGTTGTCTAATATATACGCGTTACAGTAACAATTACTCGTAACTCGTAATGACAAGGCTAAACTATTGTTAAGACGTTGATCCCGTTCCCAGTTGGCCCTGACTGTTTGAAGGAATCTGACGTGTTTGTTTATACTGTTGGTGTACATAAACTGTTGCCCCCATTGTAATAACTTCACACACTCTCAAATTAAGTTGTCAAACATTAAATGGGAATCATTATCGTAAAAAGGAATCATAATAAATCTTATACGAATAGTATTGTTAGCGGAGAGAAAGTGTGCAATAAAAATCAAGTCAAATATCACTTCATCATGCCACGACCAAGTATTGAACAACAAATGCATTCACACATTCACACACGTAGTATTGCACATTTTTGTTGCTGTGTCATATCTTTATGTCCTCCATCGGTGGGTTTACGAGCAGGGAGAGCTTTTTCTGACGGACGAGATGCGACTCTGACCTGGTCCGATTCCCTGGAGAAGAACAAATGCTCAATGGGGTGCAATTTTTATGGTTCATAAAATTTGTATACTATTAGTTTTTTATGGGATTCGTCTCTCGTCCCCTGTACACTTCATTTCTCACCATTGTTGGTGTGCTTGGTGGATTTCATGTGACTGCGTCGGTCGAACATGCATTTTCAATCTGAGGCCATCATCTTCTCTACGGATTTTAAAGATCCTGCAAAAAAAGAAGACCCGCGAAAAGCCATTTTGCAGATCCAGTTTTAAAAAGGAAGTACACGCGAAAGTGAGAAGACATGAAAATCCTCCAAAAATTTTCTATTGTGCTCTGTGCATTAACAGTGTGCAGAGATATTTAGTCATAATTGCCTGAATAGGTCATCAATCATGCCGTATTTTATTAATGGTGCCTCTGCGCTCACACTTACTTTATCTTGCCGCCTCGTTGCGAAAAGTATAACAATACACATTAATATATTTTTGCTGTCATGCACGTTACACTGTAAACTGCTTTCTCCTCGTAATATATTAGGTTTTTGCGCGCTTTTACTTTACGTGGACCATTCTCTACTTGCTTTACAGTACAGACTGAATTTTTATTCTGCGTGGAGCATTCTTTGCCCCACTTTCACAGAATCTTTTTGCATAAGCAGTTCAAGCTCAGACGATCTAACTCGTAAGTAGGAAAAATTCCACCGTGTACTCACTTTCCAGTCTGGCTCTAGTGTGTACTTGTGTAATTTTTTTAGGATTAATACAAGGAGGCACAAAATAGCAATGGCAACTCACAGTGAGCAGATTTGGGAGCTGGCTTATTTCGACAGTAATCCGCATTCCATCATTCTAACTATCCAACAGTAAAAGGAAGGCAGGCTCAGAGGGATTGACAGAACTTTCAAATTAAGATTGAAGCATCGATAAACAAATTGAGTTGGCTTCGGCAACGGAACAATAATGGATTTTGACACACAATGCTCAGAGAAGAGCGCAGAGTGCACGCATCATTTAATACTTGCCATTACTTACTATTTTGCGCACCCAAAACAGAAGGAAATCATCAGTGATGGAGACAAGATATGCTGAAATGTGATGTGAACTTCCTTTCCAGATTTTAATGCAGTGAGCCGAGTTGTAGCTGTGTCTCCACAACTCTAGTACACAGCCAGTCTATCCTCCGTTGAATGCTTGTAAATAACGGCGAGATAATGTAATGTGAAATCAAGACGAAGAAGGAAACAAGTTTTTTCGCTTTCCTTTTTGATTCAGAACGCTCATGCTGTGAAATCCCATTAGAGCCGTTTACTGCTCCGCCAGAATTTTCTGCCATCCATACTATTTGCAGTATTCGGCTGAAATTAAGTTCCTTGTCTTCATCTTCCTATCATTGGCAATTCATTTTGTCCGCTATATTCTGATTACTACGCTCCGCACCGCGCATGAGCGTATGGCATGGAATATCCTGTACAAATCTGTACATGATTTCGGATCTGTTGAACTTGCCAGCATTCTTGGGTTTGGCTAATTACGGCAATATTCAAACGAGAGCTCTTAATCAAGACGTGGCTTCAGCGACTGGTGTGGCCTCCGGCTAATGCCAAGAAAATTGAATTTACCAGAGGACTCCAATTCTGCCTTTACATTCGTACGGAGATCGAAAATTAAATTACAGATTCAATCTACTTTCGGGTTTAAAATTAATTACGCACACACATTTCTGACTGTGTGTTATGGATTTCTTGTGCTTTTGTTGGTATATTCCAATGCCTTTACTTCCTCAACTCATTTCCCATATCCATCAAGCTTCAGATTTAAAAAGTAATCTTTAATGAAAGATTCTCGCAAGCGAGACTGCCGCCTCACAGGGTTATATAATTTTCCAAGGGTTTTTCAAGAATTGAATGGAGGCGTGGATAGGCATCACCGACTGAGGACACTGACGCTCTTAGAAGATTACTTTCCACACAAAAACATTGTTTTGTATTTATCTAATGCACAACGCAGCAGATACGGATGACGAACGTGTACAAAAAATCTTAGTATAGATGAGTTCGCCAAAGTCTACACTCTTTATAATATACGGAAAGAAAGAAAACAAGAGAAAAAGTCTAGCAAAAGAAAAATGACTGGCAAACTCAGTCCACGAGATTTACTAAGCGCAGGCGGCAAGCCAAAGACGACCGAGATTTACAATTTTCCTTCGTTTCGCTGTGAGGAAGAGAAAGTGGCTTTGATTACGCGTAGACTCGCCTCAGAAGAATAGTTTGACTGCGTATTGAGTCTCAGAGCATTAAGGAAGAAAAGAGCAAGTCGAATCTCGTGCCGTGATTCTGGCTCACTTCGGGCGCGTATCGACTGACTCCGCTTTGAAGTTTCCTTCCTTTGTCGTGGTAGCAAATGAAATTTGAATAGATGAATAGAATAGACTAAACAGCGCTAGGACGAAAAAGGCTGGCTGGCAAAGCGATGTGCACTCAACGACAGACGAACGAGGAGCTGATCACAGAAGACGCAGTAGAAAATGAGTTCAGAAAAATTAAAGATCCAAAACCCATTTTAATTCTTCGAGCTGGAATCATGCATAAAATGCTCTTAATGAATCTGTCGAGGAGAGAAAATATAAATTAAAGGCACACAAAATGAGAAAATCAAGAGAATGCAATTTATTATGTCGAAAGCATCGCCAAAAAGGAGCCCCAGTCTGAGTTAATGTGCTTCCATTTAATTTATAATGTTAATTATTTAGAAAACAGACTCGCTTGCGAAAATGGATCCCCCCTTGAATGGAATATGGAAGCTGAATTCGAAAATCTGGCTTGGATCTTCGGTACAAGTCCGTAATTTCAATTTCAAGCGCACTTGAGAGAAGCTTGCAGCATGTGCATAATTTTAAGCGCGTGGTCAGCGATCATTAACTTCTCTTCATTTCAGCTTTCACAGCATTTCGTTTTATTTGCATGGTCAAGAATCACGCAGCCGACTCGAGCTCGACTGAGTCGAGTCATGAAAGTCAAAACAGACACGCCTTTTTCTCCTAAACTTTTAAAAATTGCTGTTTTGCTTTTGCGAAGTCAAAGAGGAAAGAGGTAAAAGAAGCAAGTTTCCTGTGCTACGTGCTTCAAACGTTCTACAAACTGCTCAGCACAGGTAAAACAGCCAAAGCTGAGTTTCTGCTGCAGTGTATAATTTAAAGAATCTTATCTTGCATAATGTGTGCACGAAAACAATGAACATGTTTTTATATTTATGGTAATGGCTGCTCTCTGTTGTAACAATACAAGAAGCGTTTAATACCAAAGTATAATCTTGTCAGGCGACTGTTTCTGCTTTTTATAAACGGGAAAGATTTGAATCTCAATCACGAATGAATGCAAAAATTGTAGTCTGATTCACAGACTCTTGCGAAATTCGAACTTTAATCCTGCAGGCACACTTCAGGTACTTTCCAATTAAGAAAATTTTATATTCCAATTTGAAATGAGCTTCTATCGAATAAATAAATAAACTTTGATAATCTTGAAGTACGCCGTAGGGAATGTCAATCTTTCAGCACGGAAGAAGCCCTTGTAAGCGAAGAAGTCTCTTGAAAATGGATTGCGTACAAGTAAAAGCTTTAATATGGTGCTGCACTTCGTCGCAGTAGAGTAGCGTGTGTAAGGAACCTTTCAGTGGGTGTCCGTAGCAGTTTCTTCGCTGGAGTTGGAGTCATTTCATCTTCCGGAACCAAAACCAGACGGAGTGCATCTTCTGTACGTATTCGCTAGAAGCCAAAGTAGTTTTGCAGAAAAATGTGAAAATGCGCATGTATTTGCATTTTTGAATACTAATGAACTGGGATGCCTGCTTCGTGTCATGATATAGATCAAATCTGAATTCTAATTGTGGTAATTCTTTCAGGGGCCAGGAAGATATAGCACAGATATTGACTGCTGGGTTGGTCAATGCCACATTAGTCGCGCAATTATCAGTCCCAGTGCCAGAGCATTTCGTGTGAGTTGTACAACTACATCGTTAATGACCTCGAACAGGGGCCACCTGTACGACAGATTATAACTCCAGTTCCAGAGTGCATAAATATGGAGCAATGTAAATATGCTAATGCCAGAACAGCAAGGCAGGGTCATGGAGCACGCTTATTGCAATTGGACAATTTCGTATTAGTTTCCGTCATCATATTATTGAGAGACCAGCAAATTCATGGATGGCCAGAGACTGAAGTCCAGAGAGTTGTCAATTGAACAAAAAAGTTCAGACCTTTGCAGTACTTGAAGATATCGATAAAAGAGTGTCGCAAGTTAGACTATTATTAGTAACTTCTCATAATGATTGCCCATTAATTGAAAAGCGCTTTTAAATCGATTCGACTTTCATTGAACCCAAACGCCAATGCAATGTCATGAACTTCATTTCGGTTTATGCAGTACGTGCAACGCTGACGCACGCAGCCAGGAAGAGGAAAACGGAAACGGGAAGGAAGTGAAAGCAGAAATAACATGTGCAAAATGCACATGCACTCTCACATGTGTTACACCACACCGGCATGCAGCCGTGTAGCGTCGGCCCTGTGACTGCTTACGTGCGTCTGAAATCACTTTTTATTTCATTTCATAGAATTGCAGCATGCTGTTATTGGAATGATTTATTTTAACAATAGCTCACACAGGCTGCCGGTGTTGCCTGTGCACTCCACGAGTGCAGCGGAACACAAAAGTACTTTCGTGCGTCGAGTCGTGCGCTATTATTGCTGTTTTATCAAGGGTAAATCGACAAGTTATTTATGCCTGTTACAAAATGTGTTGTTGCTCACTGCGTGTGCTTCACTAGAATTTGTACGTTGACGTTGGGTCGAGATTTTACGTATTTTGTAGTAAGCTGCTGGAGGAGGACACACACGCGCTTTGACGCGATGACAAATACCTCCGCTCGTAATAAGGATAATAATGATGCATTTCTTTACCTTGTTCGCAGAATCAATTTTTCATTCGCCTGTCACAGGCGCTCTCAGTTCATGTGCGATAATATATTACCCTAATTCCCCAAAAGAGATTGTGTACTCACGACTCACACATCGGATAACAGCGCATGTGAATGTAGACGCTTCCACTGTTCCGCAAGTGCGAATTTTGTCCGGATATGAATCTGGTACATTTTGCACTTGCTCAGACACGCTTAAATATGCAAGAAGGGTCCTTGACTTTATTCCAGCATAAAAGTCATCAGCAGCATTGACATTCCTGCTACAATTGAGGCTGTCGTCATCTGAGTTGGAGTACGAATTTGCTAAGTATTTGCGAAAATCAGGGCAATCAAGACAATACTTCGTCATGAGAGTGAACAGTCTTTCTTTGGGCAAGTTTCACGCATGGTCGAGCACACGCCGCTATGCTGAGCCTGCCATCGCCAAGAATCACTCCCTCCTCTTCGTTTTGCTCACCCTATTCGGGTTGATTGGGAAAGGACATCAATTTGATCAAAAGCAACAAGGAGAAGGAGTGTCCAGCAGCGGACTGCTGAAGATGTCTAAGGGAATCACGAACCGTGAGTCATTTCGCTATCCGAATTCTCCCTTTTCTTTTACGCCCAGCGCTGTCTCATTTCGCTCTCGCTAGCTCTTTTGTGCTCGCTTCCAATTTTCAAGTTGAATTAATCCTGTTAGAAAGACAAAAGTCACATTTCATTCAAAAACTGCCATTTTGTGGCACCGTGATTCTTTGTCCTCTAAAATAGCTGCCCCACAAACGCTTAATCCAATTGATTGAATTCGAAAACGATTCTTCAAGTGAAAAACCGAATGACCTATTCTTTCCTCCTTGCTCTTGCCAACAGTTGCTGATGTTCAATGCGGCAGACAATTAGTGAGGGTACCGAAAATTGTGGGTGGGAAAAATGCGTATCAAGGCGAATTTCCATGGTTGGTATCAATGAAGGAGATAAACGCCGACTCGGACACATTCTCCCATTTCTGTGGCGGTGCAATTCTCAACAGACGCCACGTCTTGACCGCTGCCCATTGTTTCGAGAAGTATTTTCGGTAAGGGCCAGCGCCTTCTTTCTGTTCTTTGCTTTTTTTATGAAATCAGCACTTGATCGGTCTTCTTGGTCGTCTCGGACAGCCTGACCGACCAGTGCCAGCAGCTAAACAATTCCAATTTCAAGAAGTTGATCAACCACGTGTCGATGTCTATTTCTTTACTTTTTCATTTAACTTTTTTTCCCCAGCAGGGCAATACGCACTTTACAAAGTTTTCTCGTCAGGAAACCTGCGTAAGAGAGCAGGAGTGAAGTCTCATAATACGATTCCAATAGCAATTTAACAATAATGGGCAACTAGACAACAAACAAAAGTGCAGAAGTTGAAAGAAAAACTATTAATGAACACATGCAGTGCAATATTTCGCCACTTGCCAAGCAAAGACTAAGCTAGACTATGAGTTCCGCCGTTCCGTGTCCGAATTCAAGCGTTTCCATTGCTTGCAGGGGAGATGAGTTCATGTTGCGTCTTCTTCGTGTGACGGTTGGTGAACATGACTTGACTGAAGAAGCCCCAAACTCATTCAATTTTGGTGTTGTAAAACTCATCGTGCATCCAAAGTTTGACATGCGTCGATATTCAAACGACGTGGCAATTCTCGAACTGGATAAAGACATCGAATGGAGCTCGTTTGTGGGGCCCGCGTGTCTGGTCAATGAAGACTTCCCGGAAAACGGTGAAAGGCAGCAAAGGAATGCAACTGTGGCAGGTTGGACTGTGACTTTGAGCAGTTTTTTTTTGGAAAGAGTCAATGTTATTGCGGTTGTTGTATCAAGCTTGTTTGCACATAGGTTGGGGATCTATTGTCGACATTGTCGGAGGTTAGTCTGACCGCCTTTTTAACTTTGCAAATTATATAGCATTGTCGTCGCTTCTTCCTGTTATTCATATCCAACAATTTCAGTGGCTTCAGCCTACAGTTTGTAATCTCACAAAACTAGAATCGCGCAATTGCCCTACTTTTTTATGTTATGCGAAAAGTTGTCACATTCCCCTTACCAATTGATAAAATTGTGTCATTGCAAGATTTCAAGATTTGCAGATGAGACGTGCTGATACGCGTGCACAACCAAACTGTTATTGTCCCGCCTGGTGTAATCGCAATAACGAAGCTTGACAAAATCAGATTGACGTGCTGTAAAATAAAATGACGTGTTTTGGTGATGGCAGATCAAGCTGGGAAGTTTCCAAACACACTTCAGAAAACCACCGTGCCCATTCTGGATAACGTAGAGTGTCAGCAGTGGTTTACTCGGAGTGGAGTTCGGTGGAGCCCAAAGGATACACATCTCTGTGCTGGATACGCGGAAGGTGGTTTTGACTCTTGCAGAGTAAGTGAAATCTTTCCCATTATGTTATAACAGAATCCGGCCAGGCCTAGTCAACCTCACACAAGCAGAACAGGCACATCCATCCATCACTCTCACGCCGCCTTCCAATTTGCTCCCGCTATGCTGTGTATGAGCGTGATGAGACAATTGGCATTCGTTAGATGTTGTCACACTGTAATTAATTTGCATTTTATATTAAGGCTCTTTGTCCTGTCTACAATAATAATTACCTTCAGCGTAGTGTTTCACGGTGTAGTTTGAGATTTAGGCGAAACGACGGCGCAGAGTTCAGTTTAGAAAAATAACGTAAGCTTCAGAACAGGTAACGAAAGGAGTTTGAGCATGGGTAACGTTCGTCCCTTCAGATTCCATGTGAATTCGGAGGTCTCGTTCAAGTTCTAATGAATGCAACCACAAAAGGGATTAATTATCATGTCTTTCTGTGTACCGTGTCTGTCATGTCGTTTAGGGAGACAGCGGTGGTCCCCTGATGATTGAAACAGAATCCGAGAGCAATCGCGGGAATGGCAGGAGCTCTGATCTCACCGTCATCGGCATCGTTGCGGCTGGAAAGGGCTGTGCTCGACCGTACTTGCCAGGTAGACAGATGGATGGATTACAGATTGCAATTTGGGTGCAGTTGAAGTGTACTTGACTTGTGACTTATGCGCAGGAGTTTATACAAGAGTATCAAAATTTGTGGATTGGATTTCACAGAATACAGCCGTATAGAACCCGCCACAGTGCCAGTGTCTGGTTTTTGTCGTGATTGGAACAAAATATCTGCCTTCAAGCTTCACAAGTGCCATAATCAAATACCAATACCAAATCTTGAGTTGTTCAATCATTTCTGCCTTCCTTCATTTCCAATCTTTGCGCGTTTCTTAAAAAATAACTTGCTTCCAGATACTTTCCCCGCGCTCGCATTCTATTTTCAATCAAAAAGTCCTTTTATTCTTTCAATCTCGGTCGCACTTGTAAATATAGGAGTAGAAAGCCTAGAATATTAAAGATTTTGTCATGAAGTTTGCACACTTGCGATTGAGAATGCGTAAAGAAATGGAATGGGAATACGGGTATGGATAGTCTGATATCGAAAGTCGCGGCGAGTGATCTCAATCTTTAACTTTTACTTTGATTGTCTCCTACTCATTCTCTCTGGTTCCGACTACATAGCTCCAGTATAGCACGAGTTGTAAAGGAAAAGTTAAACTCTTCAATTTTCGCAGCCACGCATAACTTTCCACACATCTTCAATTGTGCCAATTTTCTCTTTTACTTCTCAACTGTGTCACACAAGAAATATCGGTCGGGCTCCAATTCTGGAACGGGTAAACGAACTTTCTCACGATTGCGAGTCCGACGACAAGTAAATTGTTACTACAAAGTATTAGAGCACTAAACCCTGTAAAAACGAATCTCGAGCTGGAGTTATCTTTCCTCGTGTGGCAGTCAGGATTACGTGAAAATAAACTGGAAAGCAGTGTGAAACAACGAAGTGCGTCGTATCATAAAAGTGCGTGTCTCAAATGCCTATTTGATGCCTGTTGATTTAATCAAGTATGCCAGATTTATGAAATTATGATCAGACAGCTAGAGTTTTCTCCTGTCTCTTGTTTAGCTTGTTACTGCCATTGTCGGGGTGGATGTTGGATAATGCAAGTACAAGTGAGTGGTTTACGAAATGTTAAGATCCTGAGACTGGGTCCTTGTCTTCTTTATTTGAAGGCTTGTGCTTGAAATTTTTGTAATAAAAAAGTTTCAGATAAAAGAATCGAAAGCTTACCCAATAAAATGTAATGACCACCTTCTTCTGCCTGCCACACGCAATGGAGTCTGTTATTACGCGGTTACAGCATTGCAAGCACCAGCCACCGGCGTGGCATTTCATGAACGAAGCTTTAAGATAATCCTCTTGCCGGAACGCACCACGAACGGTTGTGTGGATTGCTCGAGTGGAAGATGAAGCCTCAAGGAGGTGCCGTCGCCGTCGCCGTCGGTGACAATGATAAGCTAATGTGCTCTTTCACATGCATTACAATAATCGTTAGCCACAGCTACATGTGCGCTAATGCTCCGCTGGACTGGTTTAGCTGCGCATCCTAATGAGAGGTAAGAAATGTTACGTGAAAGTTAATGGTAATGTGACACGGCGCACTTGCTTATTCTTTTCAGTTACAAAACTTTTCTCATTTTGTCCCTGTCTTATCAGGAGTCTGGTCTGTCGCTGTAGAGTTCTTCGTTCTTCTTTTACGAACAAGATTAAAGTAGAGGAGTGGGACAAACTTGAATTCATTATGCATATAATTTTATTCAGAGGAGCTGTGCTTCCGAATTCAAATTACCAGAGTCAGTCTATGCGATGATTCATGTACCGTACTTTCAAACAAGATTGAATTTATTCACATTTTAGTGATTTCTACCGAACGAATTTATCTACAGTTCAAACAAGTCACTAATCACTTATCATTAGTTAGAGTTATCGTTTACATGCTTATGATTATGTTTTGTACAATCAAATTGTACATTCGAAAGTCACATGTACAAGTACAAAAGAAAACTTCCCAAAACGCATTACTTTGAATACAAAACGTCAAAGAAATATCAATTACTCAAAATAAATTGTTCGCATTATTTACAAGAGCAATACTATTACTACATGCTAGAATGAATAAGCTTAACAAATGCTCTCACAATGGTAATGTTAACAAATTGGGCCCAACGAAAGTTTCGAACGCACTTCGTGGACACAACAGACAAAGGCATGACTGCGAGTTTCCAGTTCTCACAATTCAAATATTCGTCAAAGTAAAATTAAAACGAATACAGTAATAAAGAATTACAGAATAATATAAATCCTCGTAATTACTGTTAACAAATCATGGCATAAAATTGGCACTTTTCAATTAGCTATAAGCTACAATGAAAAAACCTGCCATATACATTGGAAGATATGAGTGAATTTCCTGGATAGTTGAATCCAGTTTAATGAGAGCAGCCCTGACTAATTTGCTAAGCAAGCAATATAACTTTACGTACATATTGAGGCACAAATAGTTTTAAATATGGCACAAATGCTTAATGTCAATACATTTTCAATCCAGCCTGAGCTGCATGAGAGTGCCCAAGGAAAAGGATCGTATAATTGCACAATTGAACAATGAATTAACTGAGAGACTAGGACATTTTTGCAAACCAAAACGCTACGTTTCCTTCATCTGCGCACATTCTCCAGTTCTCTCTGAAGGCTGAAGTCAATAGTTGATAAAATCAAAAGGTAATCTGACAAAGTTTTACCTTTTCATTCTTAAAAGTCATTAAACCAAACTTTTACTTCACTACTACTTCTTACTTCTTGTTCCAGCCCAACATGAGGCATGAGGCAGTTGTTGCCTCGTCACATGGTAATTATTTACGAAACGGCGAAATAAGAATCGATTCTGTTGGCAATTAACAAGATGATGAACACATAATTGACAAAGATTGAACAGCTGCGTGACACTCACGATTCCGCCATGAGGAAGAATATATTAAAGTGGCCAAGTAGGACAAGAAGAAAAGATAAGATAGCAACTAGACAGATAGCTGCTTGCAACACAATGTAATAGAAAAAGTCATGGTTGACTCCCTGAAAGAGGGGCAATAAAAGTGATATTTTAATCTCATTCTCAGCGAGTAAGAATACAATGAGCTGCACTGCATTGCGCTCTGAGTGTAATGGCAATGCAGTTTTGAGAAAATACGATTTAAGCCAGCACATAATGGAAGACGTTTATAGTTTTTCGCCCCGTTCGATTCGAGACGAAATCTGAAGAAATGGCAAATGAAATACCAACTTGATTCGCTTTCGCTGGCGTCTTCGTCTTTAGAGAAAGCAGAAATTACATTTGCGAGGAAGGGGAAAGGAGAAACGAAATTATAAGTGGAAAATGACATTTACTTAGAGAGGGACGGAGCGAGCAGCAGCGAAGAAGGATGAACGAGTCTTCGCACATCATACAAACGCCATTAAGAAGTGAGTTTTTCCAGAAAAATGGAACAATCGAATTATACGGTGTGACAAATTGAGGCAGAGGCGAAAGAGACAGAAACGAGAGGGGAAAAGGTTGAGTTTTCTGACGGAAGCAAATGACAAAAAAATGTACGTGATTGCACTCTAAATATAAGGATGGCAGGCAGGCGTAAAAGACTAATAGCACGTCGAAGTTATGAACTTTGTCCTAACAAGGCGACCCTCAACGTCTCATAATCATTAGATCTCGCGCCTTGGACATTGGTATTTGCACCTACGTCGAGTAATTCGTAATCCATACAATAATTGTTATTAACAAATGTGCGACAAATCACATCACAGTCGAAACAGAAAATCTTCCAAGCAATCCGGAGATTTTTCCAAACTTGTCGCATTTTGCGAGATTTCGAACGATGACTACGATGATTAGGAGATGCTCTTAAATTCGCGATATCCTTCTGCTCCAGTAAATATGCACTCCACCCAGATCCGCATTGCTTCTGCTGACGGTGCAACAAAGTGAAAGAGGCGATTGTAGGTTTTGACGCAAAATGTAAAGTTTTCGTTTGGTGATTTGACTGGAAGCGAATGGGCCACATAAACTTCTTCAATAGCCTGTAATAACAATAATAAACAGTTTCAAAAAAAGTATTGATTTAAGCATGAGAAGCAGAAAGAGGCACATCACGCGAGAAGAGAGAAAGTAGTTCAACGCAGGTACTGAGTACTGAACTGACGAAGTTAGCGGAAGGAAAAGTGCGAAGAAAAGGAACATTGATTTGTGGAGTGTTCGAAATCTCAGGGAGAAAGAGCATGAGCGCATACTGTATTTATCAATTATATTCAATTCTTGTTCGCATCTGCACAAAAGTTCGTGGCCTATATTTTCGACTTGCCGAGGTTGCTATTTTGCGAAACTGTTCTTTAACTGGGAAATCACATCATGAGGAAGTGCGAAAAAGAATGAATTGATATCGCGCCGTGTTCACAAAACAGGAAAAATAAGTTGCAACATTTTAACCTAGATATTTCAGGACTGACATTTGTTCCGCAGTTCGTTTTACGGCGGCAACCTTGATAAGAACGTTCTCACGCTTCGCATGTATCACTCGGTGCAGAAGCACTTGGCGCTTGGATTCAGAAGTCAGAGCGGAGTACACTGACTTTTTATCTTCTCTGATGTGACCGAATCTCTTGTGAATTACGCAAAAAACGAAATGCGAAATGGCATGAGACGTGAGTCGGTGCCTCGACACTCGACTTGGCCAGGGAAAGGAGGTAATTTTTACATCTAATGTACGACTGCTATTATTCTTAGCCAGCGCCGGCCCCGGACTGGGTCTGGGCTTCTAAAACGTAACTTTTAGAATGGAACAGTAAATGAAAAACCAAGTAGGATACGGTGAGAGGCATCAGTATCATCCATTGCACATATATCACACCCGGCAGAGGCGGTCTCCTTAATGCATACAAAGTACAAGACGAAGATACAAAAAGGAAACCGCAAGTAGACGCGTTTGCAGAATAAAAAGTCCCAGATAATGTGAATAGAATCTTACGTATAACTGGCTGAAGTAAATAGAGCAGAGCAGAGGATGGGAAAGGAGGAAAGGCGAGAGAGACACAGAAGCGACATTTTTAGATGACAACTCGGATACATTAATTGTCAAGATACGTTAGACTACACAATGCATAATGCGATATAAAAACTTGGCTATACCTGGAAATGAATGCCACCCCTGGGCTTTTTCTCGTTCTTGTCAGCGTAGTACGAGAACGTCCGGGTTTCGCGATCAAAGACGTACCATCGCCGACTCCATTTATGAAAACGTGCTCCGAGTTTGGAGAGAAAGCCTCGTGCCGAGGTTCGTGTAACGATGATGTGCGGACACAGTTCGAGTTGATGACCAGATGACTCGACGTGCTGTTTAAGGTCAAACGTCGCCTCGTCACCGCGGACGGGAAGGTAGCGCGTGAGCGGTCGGTTCTGTAAAGAAGAAATTGTTTATGATCACGTGGAAATGAATGTTTATTTACTAGTCCAAGTCTAAATCGCATCGCAATATTGTTGCTTGTTGAAAGATTATTTATCACATTGCCCTGAACCGCACGGCAAAGGTTCCGTGCCAGTGTCGGTGTCTGTTACCGACCCGTAATCTTTAACACTACGAACCTTCAGCTTGCACTCGTGAGATGCGGTTCCATGATTCTATGTACACGTTTTATTGCTATATTCTTTGGAGAATTTATGAGATGATAAAAAGTGGTAACGTATTAAATGAGTTGACATCTGGTTGAATAAATGCCAAATGCACAATAGCCAAAAGACGTTCATTTTCTCCGAGCAAGAAGGAACGCTTAGTTACGCTCTATTATTATTATATTAGAGAATTCTGAGTCTGGCTGCACTGTATGTAAATGGATTAGAGATTTTGGCACATGAAGACTGGTTCAAACAATATAGTACCCAGCAAGTGGACGTGAGCACGAGTCTGCAATAATCCGTGTTTACGTGTTCGTGAAACAAACCAGAAGGAAGAAGACACAAAGAAATTCATCAATTTTCGTGCCTTGTAACGAAAACAAAGCTTAATTGCGAATTTGAGTTAAGAACTGAAGACGAAGCATTCTCACGCGTCTGTTTTCTGACAAATTTGGAGCGTGTTGCAAATTTCGTTGCCCCGAGCCTGAATACTGGCCATGTCGGAAAATAGTTCACGCACGCGAGAAGAATGCTAATTTGCCCGACACATTGTTCTCTGTCTGCCAACCCGTCAAAAATGCTCACATTTCTCAGATTGATAACGTCCACATTTGCATAATGGGGAATCCGTTTCTGTATCAAGTGCCAATTGAAGAATGAATTCCATTCAAAAGGAAGATATTTCATTCTGTCAAAGAAGCCAGCGTATTTTTATCCTCACCATAAAATGTTGAGCCGGTTTGGAAAGAATGAAGAAACACATAATGTCATTTGTTTGCGTTTGCTTTAATTCCCAGAGGAGAACTTAATTTTTTAAATCCTGCTCTACATTTATATGGGTATTGTATGTGCCGTGTATGAACGTGAATTGTGAATGGAATGAGCGCGTGATCCGACTCTAAGAGTCCGGGTCTTGGATTTCAGTTGGCTATCGTTTACTCAAATAATTACAGAGTTCCCTTTGCCGGGTTTCACTACAATTTTTGCATGAGATCAGGAGTCAACTAGTGAATATTTTTAAAACGCCATGAGCTTGAGCTTCAATTTTATGCAGCTGCTTTTACAGATCTTGATCCAGATAACCTTTATGTGCTTTGCTCTACTTTCAATACATTTTGATATTGTATTTCGCGTGGAAAGATCAATGCCAAATGTCAAATGATTCTCTGATCCCGTCAAAATCTCATAATCTTTTCTGCCGCCCGCCGCCAGTTTCACTTTGCCTTTCACTAATTCGAATTTAATTTGAATTTCCACAATGAAATGCAGTACCCAAATACTAAACGCAGTCGAATATGACTCAAAAGATTCAAAAGAAGTCGATCCTTCGCATTGGCATTGGATTATTTGTCAGCGTAATCTGACAGATCAATGGTATTCGGCAGTAGCGCGCAGTTCTATTTTGTAAATAATGAAAAGGTACCTGAACCCGTTGCTTGTCTCTCATCGTGACAATAGTTGAGTTGTTGTCAAATACCGCTGAGCCATCAGAAAGTGGGCGCGTCGTCTCGTCATATGGGAGTAAATGTGGTAAAGATGAAATGTCTGGCCCTCTTTGCTGCTGTTGTTGCTGCTTCTTTTGCCGCATCTGCAATTGACAAGAAATCCAATTGAATTTTCTCTGCGATGAGCGTAAGTGTCATTCAAGCGACGAGTTCGAGAACGAGAATGTATGAGCTCAAAATACATCGCACAATCGTACTAATACACGAAAGAATGCGACGATACCATACGAGCTACGAGTACATAGTATGCCAATGACATAAAGCCTCGAGAATTACAATGGAAAAATATGCGCGACACGCTGGTGAACGTGTGTCACATAATCGCGTATCATGGGATTGGGATCGAACATTAATTTTTGGCAGGGCAGAGCAGACAATCCCGCCTAAACCCAAGCACGAAGCACGGAAATGACAAGTGACAGATATGAAGATGGGTGTGCTGAATGACGAGCTGGAATTTGTCAATAACACCCGTGCGCAATGCATAAAATTCATATTCGTGTGTCAGTAAATATGAAATTCTTGTTCCGGGTCTAAAGTTATGCTGATTGAAAATGGCTATCCGAATTCTTAACCAAAAATCGAAAACTTCTGAACTCTTAACCAAGTCGGTTGCACTTGTTCGGGTGCAGCGCGTACCGTCACTCTGACACTTGACCCTTCCTTGCCTTCTTCATGTTTAACCAATAGCATTTTTTTCTTTGATTTGACCGATGATAACTTTCAAGCACTTTCCAATGTATTGCATAATTGCATGGACACTTTCTCCAGCCTCATGCTAGAGTCAATAAGTGGTGTACTACGAAGTCTTTTAGGTTGTGGTTGGCATTCGCATAATTAAATTTGTTTCATGTGCATTCTTTCACACTCTGAAACTAACCAGATCTGTTAATGACAAATGCATTGCAGAAATAAAATAGTACGTGATTATGCAAACAGCCAGCGCCCTAGTGGTAGTGTGGTCGTGGCATGGACAGATAAAGAGTTCCACAGAAAATCTTCACGAGAAAATTTTTCAAGCACATTGGAAAGTTTCCATAATAGAGCCATTCCGTTCCATCGCCTAGTGCCATAGCCGTAGCGCTTACTCAGCTCTAAAATTCCTACATAGTTCCACTCCATTACCAATGTATGTCCTACTCTTATGTCTATTCTTACTTTTACTTGCGAAGTTTTCTTTTATTTCTGGTGCCTTGTAACGGACACCGAAGACCGACCTCAACGAAGCAGTCTGAGCTTGTTATGCCCTTAAATAGCATCATGAAACCTTTCGGTTCAACTATTCCAAAGCGTAAAACTCTAATAAGTTCCATAATCTTGGTGCGGTGCGAGTGCCGCTGCCGCAATCAAATGGCAGGCATTGTTAGCGTATCTTGCTCTGGTATCTCATCTCCTCTGCGAATTAGCCATGGTTAGTGGCTGTATGAAATTGCGGAAGTGCGACACACTAAAAGAAAGAAATCCACTGTGAACTAAATGTACCAGTTGAGAAAATCTCGCTATCTGATCTCAGGAATTAAGCAACGCCACAAACCAACAGAATTTATTTCGTGAATCATTTTCTTTGTCGAGCCTCCCACAGTGAAATTAAATCGCTTCTCGATTTTGCGTATGCTGCCCAGTTTTCCGAGGTTTGCCCTACTTTGATAAGCATGATGCCCCATCATACAAAGAACTTAATTCTTACGCCACATCCGATTGGTCCAGACGAGAAACGCGAATCCCTTTCTAAGACAATAAAAATCATTTGTTCAGAGTTCAACCGACTCTGCATGAAGCGGCTGGACTAGTTCTAGAATTAAGGAAGTCTTCTCTCTCTTCCCAAGTTTCATTTCCTCTTTCTGCAAAACTGAGTCTGAAACACACTCCTTTGACAATTTGCGAATCTAAATTCATTCCGCTATGCTTTTTATATGCGTAACATATAAATTTATTCCTCACAGTCGACTTGATCTCGTAGGTTGCAATGAAACGAAGACAGCACTCATAACAAGTTTAGACCGAGTTCATTCGCCAGCCAGCCAAGAAACAAAAAATCCCATCTACTTTTTAGTGCGAGGTTGATGTTTCAAGAAGATTTTACCACACTTTTTGGCTTTTTGGCATCACAACCACGGATATCTTGATGCATTCTCTTGTTGCCTATTGCAATTGCCCATTGCTTTTATGGAGCGACTCTCGCTTCTCCTTCGGGTTTAACAGAGACAAAAAGACTTTCTCCCCCACTGCAGCTGACAGAATCATTGTTTGGACATTGCGTGTATGACAATCTTCAGAGTAAACATGGTCATTCGAGATTTCTTTTCCTGGTCATTCTAGATGCTTTACTTCTCGCTCTCCTCCCTTTCGGTAGATCCTAAATCCTAAACTTTGATCAACTAAAACAAAGCTGTAATTTAAGATTCTAAACAGCATCCCAGCAAAAGCTCGTGCAAGAAGGGCAGTAGCCGGACCCAATCAGCAAATACAGATATTTGCTAGAGTAAAAGTATGAGTCCGCGTCCAGAATTAAGGCGAGGAATCAAAAGAATAGCATCAAGGAACAACGAAAGTCCTATTCATTTACCAAACAAGAAAAGACGTGCTCTGGTCTAGGAGTTGGAGGACTCAGGCTCTGAGCACATCTCATGAAGCTCATATACTTTGTCTTTTCAAGCTTCCCGAAAAGAAGCTTGGCTCAGAATCTTGTGGGAGAATAATGTTGATGAAATAAGTTTCTGTAAACAAAAGTCCAGGGTAGAAGAGAAGAAAAGAAGTCGGCACAGAAGTAATGGCCTTAAAAGGAAAGAAAGACAATAGAGAAAGTAGTCACCAGTTAGAAACTGTCGTAATGTAGCTTAGCATTAGGATTAAGTTGTACTCATTCTTCTCATTGTGCTCGCTCCTATTTCAAAACACAAAGGCACATTCTTCTTGTCTTAAAATACAGCGCAATATTATGTTTACTTAAAACAACATTCTTTACACTGTAAATACACAAAACCATTAAAATCCAACATAAAAACTTCAAATTTCTGCGAATACCAGGAATACAAAGGCATCCTCTGTCCCTTTTTGCGAGCCGCGGAATTGGCCTGCCGAAAATAAGACTATTAATTTGAACACATTCCAGAATAATTCACCAGACAGAATTCTAGCACACATGAATACGAACGCCTTTAGTGCAGATGCACCGGGCCCGTCGTTTAAGAACTATTTCCGCTGAAATCCCAGCTTCCTGGCCTTTGAAGTCAATCATTTTCAAGACTTTGGTTTCTAGCCGGAGTTCTTAGCAAGATGCAAAGTTTCATATGGCTTGCAGATTAATAAAATTACGACCAAGATTTCCGTTCATAAACATTGACAATCCCAGTCCAGACTCACCTCCTAGTCTAGACAGACGCAAGCAAAGCAAGTTCAAAAATTGTCAATAAAACGGTGTAATGAGAAAACACTGCTGACGGTGAATCATAAAATGGTTATTTTTAGTTTCATGCTCGAATTTTGCCAGAAAAACACGAGAATCTTTACCTCAGTTTCGATTGTATCTTTGTGCGGCGGTGGTGCGGAGGACGATGATTACATTTCATAAAATGTGGGTTCGGTCGGATAAAAATGATAATCGGTTTACACTCCTTGCATTTAGAAAGACAATTACTAGTGGCTTATGGGATGCGGACGATGAGAGACTTGTGTGGCATCCCAAATTCTTATCTGCCTACCTCATTTTTGTGGATTGCATTATTATGACGATTTGCCATAACCATAACCGTATTTTGAGAGATCACGAATACTTTTATTATAGATTTTTGTCTCAAAACTATTTCAGGTTTGGGAAATGTACACGACGACACGACCACGACCCTATTCATTTGATATTCTCGTGTGGTTCGTGTGGTCGCCCTAAAAGTCGTTAGTTCATTGCACCAAAAGCACAAAATTGTCCCGTTTCTTTCTCCGTTTAGATTTTTCTCGTGCACCATGCATTACGTTATTACATTTATGAACAGTTACTCTGCATCATTATTCTAAATGATTACGGTATGGACGATTCTCAATAATGACCCGACACGCCCATATAAAACTCTGGAATACGAATGGAATGGCGGTATAATAACGTGCAAAAACTGCCTTCCACCAACCCAATCCTTTGCAATGAATTAAAATGTTCACTCAACGCAGACGTTATGAAATAATCCCAGAAAATGAATTTCTAACAGAATATTGCATTCTCAGACAAAATTCTGATTACAAAAATAGACGTCTAAAGAAATTGGGGCACAACTATTATAAAGATGACATCTTGTTTCTCCACCTGAGAGATGAAGTTCCACCCGGAGTTCATTTTACGAGTGAAAAGTACGAGAACGACTAAGAAAGATTATTTCGACGACTTCATATGTACGAGCGTGGGTGTGAAGTGAAAGTAAGTGACAACTTTTCAGTTGGAGCCTTCTCCAACCCACGGAGGACAGCCAAGACGGCTCGCTCACGCTCACGGTACTTGAAAATGAATTATGAGGGACAGGGCAATTTATTTCCTGCGAGGATAGTTGATAGTTGATGACATGCTCAAGAGCAAGGACCAAGATATTACATTTGAATTCATTTTTACTTTCTATGTACAAATTCTTTCAACAACCGCAACGCAGAAACTTGGGTCAACTTTTGGCAAATGAGAAATGCTGTCAAATGTCCTTACTTTAATTTTGCGATGCTGCTGCGGTTTGTTGGCTCGGAGGATATTCATCCAAACGAGAGACATCGTGAAGTTTTCTTTAAGTGTTGGTTTCAGCAGGAAAACAAAGTAGAATTTAGCGATGATAATCGCCCACTTTGGAAGGTCCCAATTTACACTTCAGATTTTGACCGGGTCAGGTTTATATTTTAAGTTACACTTTACACAATCTCCTGCAGTAAATTTGCTGTCCGTTTATTCACTTTTGTCCCAATTGTCAACTTTAATGACGCACAGAGTAACACGAAGTGATTGAATCCGAACGAGTACACAAACTTGCCTCTCAAAAACGTGAGCTGACGGTTTGGCAACAAATAATGCATGCTTTATTTTTCAGAGATGCACGCTTGCATTGTACTGCGTGTACCTGTCAGTTGTCAAGAAAATCTAAACAAACGCTTTGATCTCAAGTCAAAGTCTCACGAAACATAAGCTGCTACTGGCTGTAGTAATTTTGCAAACTGCGTTGGCAGACTGACATATTACCCTGTCGCTATTCGTTGCGTGCTGTGACAGCTTTCTTCAGCCACACAACTTGTTGGTCTTACACAGGCGTGAAGTATTCGATTGCACTTTCAATCTGTATAAAGTGTCACTTGCTCTTTGAAGGTGAAATATTATGACGTTTTTCGTAGGATTTCGTAAAAAAATATGATATCACTTATTTTGCGCCAAGTTTTTGGCGAAAATGCTGTAAGAAGCTAGTGGCTTCTGACTCGATACTATTTTGCGACTGACACTACAGCTACAGCAGCAGAGTGGAGATATGGTTGCCAATTGCGTCTTCGAAATCTCATCTTATTTTTGTCTGACTCATAATCTTGGGGCCGCGAACCAAAGACAACATGTCTAATCGCACCTTCTTTATCACAAACCAGTGCATGAGGATGCCAAATCGCATATCTACTGTATGCATTTGTAGAAGAGCCTCGAAGATGCGAGAAAAACTCATTCAAATCTTCCTCGTAATGAACGTAGAATTGCTGGGCTCATTACCCACAAAAAGATAGAATGATTTTATGGTGGGTTGAGTTCGGATTCGCAAATTCAACAGCGTAAGACATGAAGAGATTTTGCTCCGCATAAAACCACGTCGTTTGAGTCCCGGTTAAAATTGAGAAGCATAGCCCAGCCAGTACAGCTACATAGTATATGATGAGCGCATTTGTTTTTGTGATTTTGCCAGGAAAGTTAAAAACATACTCCAGCAGATTTCCGACACCCAACATTTATGCGGGCAATGGCTACAAATTACTCGGAATTGATATCTACCACGCGCCCATTAGGACCACACTATTTACGACTAGATTTGCAGTGGCAGTGGCAATTGCATGCTCGCCCCGCATTTTAATTCTTGGATTATTAGAAAGACCGACGGCGGGTGCAAACGGTAATAAAAATAATTACTATGATTATTATTATTTTAGGGGAGATTGGAAAAGAAGATTACAATTTCGACCGACCCTTCTCTTGCAGAACTGCACATCATGGCATGCACCACTCCCGATGCAGGCAGCGCAAAGCACGTGTGGCCTTAACAATGTATTGAATGACCCACCGCGAAACAGCAGCCAAAAAGCAGTCATAAAATTAGACGGTGATGCTGGTCATAATGAGCGCGATGCGGTGAGGGCAGTGGCAGTGTGGTAATGCTAATGTGCGGTTCATTTCCTGAGGTCGACAAGGCCTCTACGTTGGCTCAAGCGAGCTGGAATTCTTCATTGTCGTCGTCATAATGAGAGCAGTGAAACTTGCACTTGAGGTTTCGCATGCGAGTGTGCTCTCATACCAAAGCCAGCACTCGAACTCTGGGCCAAGTGAAAGTCACTGTTACAATGTAGTACTGCAGCACGGAGAAAGTTCATGGTTTTATCTGTGCTATTACGTTCTTCGATTCATCATCATTAACTGAAGTATTTTATGACGAGTACGAAATGAGGCCATCGAATCTTTCGATGATGATGACGCTCGGTGCTACGATGATTAACAGCATCATAAATCTGAGATTGAAGGAAGAGAATAGGCACTGGCTTCAGGACACGAAAGAGTCGCCTTTTACAGCCGAATTGTGCGTAATGGAATCGAATGAATGAAACAAATTCCAAAAGCGCCATAGGGTGTGAGATAGAACGGTTCTACTTTTGATATTTTTGAGGAGACGTTCATTTTGTCACATCGTGTGGCTCGCGTCCGGGTTTTCAACCGTTCATTAACTTCGCGGCAATAGGAAGTGTCAGTGCTATTCCACCCACAACCGGGTCAATCGAAGCAAGCGCATTTCAATGCTGAAAAGAAACCGAGTGACATGATAAGATTTCCGCAAAAGCCCTGCTTCCTGAACCATTCAATTCTGGGCTATTTGTACACAATTGAAGCAAAAATTTGTCCTAATCTTGGAGATGAGATTTGGTCAAAGCGACAGGAAAAGGCGAGTCCAAAACCCAAGTACAAATATATCCCCAGTATATCGAATAAAGTTTTCATCAAGGGGAGGATTAAATCATTCACAGAGCACAAGGCAAGCACTTGAATTCGAGCTAATTATGAACATAGATACGAGCAAATTATCACATCGAAAAACAGTCCAATTCAGCACAGTTCTATTGCACTAAGTTTTAAGTCATCCATTCGAGCCACGGTCACGTCATGGCATATCTATGTCGCTGGCACATATTTCTAGTAAACGAGCCTGAGTAGGAGACGAAAAGCAGCAAAGCAACTACGCATAAACATGTTAAGAGGTACATGATTCCAGTGAATTTGTTAGCAAACTAAGTCAAGATCAGCTTTTAGGAACGAGAAGCAAATGTGCTCAAATGCGCCACTTCGAAATCGAAGAATATCACATTCCATTCCAACCTTACAAGCGTGGGTCGATGATGAATTAAAGTGGGCTTTCGTCACTCAGGACTCACAAGCACAGATATAAGACTACGACCGGAAGGGAAGACTAAACCATGCCGCTGCCGCGTTCATTCATACAAAATGTTATGGTTTAGTTCGAGGAATTCCTTACTCAGTTTGTTTGCAATTCAAATAACGAGACGGGCATCAGCATTTTTGTCCTAGCACGTTACTGTTATGCTGAACACAGAATCGGAGCCGAACCAGAAAAGGGAGCATGATTCATGCTCTTGCCCGATGAATATCAAAGCGAATTACATGGCTCAGCAAATTCCTGGGTTGAATGCAAACCTCGTCGTGTTGTCCGCTCTTGCAATGCCAAGCCAAAATAATATGAAACGGAAGCAGTGTATAAAATATGTCCAACCAGTATCTCTTCTGCTGGCACGCCGCGTGATCCATGACATATATTACTATTTGCATAGGGATTCGCATGATTTGGGCGAGTATTTGGGTTAGGAGAGAGAAACGAACCATGTGATCGTAATGGAGCGGCGATGCGATGGTTTGAGTTTAATAACAAAAGAGAATCGCAAATGTTGCGTCGAGTCGTCGTCGAGGACGGAAGGAGTAAATTTAAGGTTTTGTCTAGCCCGCAGTTGTGCGTGCGGGACCTGACAAATATTTTCTGAGTGAAATTCGCCATGACTTGCGACAATGTCACGTTTGCTATTACCATTACCCCACATGATCATAATCGGAGTAGGACACGTACGCGAAACCTCACAGCGACGGCGAAAGTAGTTCAGATTTAACAATTCGGAAAGCATTTACAATCAGAGTCAGGGTCTCCGACGCGATATCACAGGCACGTAGCGCGTTACGCCTTATCAGCAGAAGCCCAGATTTTCTTGCATAATTCAGATCCTTTTCTCTACACTACACTTGAACTGAGGTTGAGGCAATCACGTAACACTGTATTTATGACACCTTATTTAAATACACTACTAAATACCGTAAGCCTTCTGAATTTCAATGAGATGGGCCGAGATGAAGGCATTTCTCTCTGCCTTGCCACTTTTTGAAATGGCTGATGGCTTGAACACAGACTCCATGGAATTGAATCAATAGCGTAAAGCGATACAATCCACTTGTGCTGTAAATCGAGAAGGATTTAGTTTGCAGTCTGATACATTTCGTGAAATTGAACGCATATGTCAAGCCCCGATCATTAAATGGAATCTTCCATAAGCCCCAGAGCAGGCTGGCAGTGTCCAATTTGCAGGCCCAAGTCACACTTGTGGCGCAGCTCGTCGCAGTTACTGTCAGCCCAACTTTACAGTTATGGTATTAAACGAATTTGAAATTCGTTAGGATATGTCTACAATATTCCAAAGTTTATTATGGAAATTAACGCAAAACTCAGGCTTATGCAAAATTATGCTCATTTCAAAAGTATCAAAATAATTCGGTTCATTCGGTTGTAACAGAACTCGGGAGCGTGAGCACAAAATGCAAATTTTGGTGGTGTGAATGTACAGACTAGAATCAAGTTATACTTTTGCAAAATATTTACCAACTTAAATCACCACATGAAAAGTACAAGCCAAGGCTTGCGTGAGTAACAATTTGTCAGTTCCTTCTAATTCTATAATGAGTTTCAGTATGTCCTAAATATGAAAGCGCGAATGAATAGCTCTGATTATGTATCAGAATAATTGCACTAATGTAATTGGATGAATGCAATCTAACCGTACATCAAGCATATGCAAATGTGTGGGTGAATCTGGCAGCCGGATTGAGCATTAGCCTAAAACCTTGTCATGCCACACCCCACACGCACTTCGAGGAATCTGGAGTAAAAGTGAAAGAGAGAAATGAGCATCATCATACGGATGATGATGAGGATGACATCAAAGGGAAATAATTAAACTTTGGTTTTCTAGACGTGAGATGCATTATGAATGAAGGCCAAAGTTGGATTAGATTGAGAGGGAGTGTCTCCTGGGTAAGGTGGTTGTGCCATACATCAACCGAGAGGTTATTTTTACTTGCCCTACACAAATACGAATATCGCGAATAAAATTATTAAGAACCAAACAATCTGTCGCTGTCCTACATTTTATAATGGACACTAAAAGCACAAAGCGCATCTCCTACCTCTACAAATCTCATTTGTCACATTTTATTGGCCGTGGAGCTCAACCATTGGCAGAGGAGTGAATGCTCTCGAAAAAGCAAGTGAATGAAGTCGTCTATAAAAAATTAGCGATGCTGAAATTATAATCAGCATAAAGCAAAAGAGACTGACGTTAGAGTGCTTCATGCTGAGAAAGATGCGAGCCAAAGAGGAAAGTGGAGCAGAACGCAAACATGTAATGTAAAAAAGGAAAAAGGCAAATTTGATTCCAGCCCAGATGGAATGCTAGTATAATTTTTAATGTCGGAAGAAACTTTCAGAATCATGATGCCTTTCCTCGTCATCATCGTGATCATGCACACGATGGAATTTTTGGAGCTGGGGAAGAAAATTGCTGGCATATGCCTGGATGGAGGCGACTGGTAACTGTGAATATGATTTATGGTACGACAGAGGCAAGAGCACGTTGGCCATGTTAGATGTTATGTTGCAATTAATAATGTGCGAACAAGACATTTTCAACTCATCCGATGTGCTACCGGTGAGAATTTAACTTAAAAATGAACACAGTATAAAAGAATTGTACAATTTTATTCTGCCAAAACGCAAAAGTAAACCGTGCCGGCACTGCAGCCTTAATTTACGAGGTAAATTCGACCTTTCTTCGGTGACACTTCTTTACGTCACGAATTCATTCGCCCTACAATTTATTTCACATTAATAGTCTAAACACACTCTATGGTGCCAAATCAAGTGCAACGAATTTATTTTGTTGACACCTCCCGACCAGTAAACAAGCAATGTGGCCACACATGTTGAACGCGAAAGTTAAATTTGCATAAGGAATTTGTACTTAATGTCAACTCTAATGCTTTTGCTAACCAATTATTTCCTTCTTCACTTCATTTCTGAAGAAAGGAACCATATTCTTGGCAATCGCGTCTTGGCTGGCCCTAATGTATGCAAACACGCCCACCAAGACTTAACTCGGTGCATATCCTTTTTTATGAGTCCAACAGGATAATTTTGCAGACAGTTCTCGCGGGATGGTCATAACTCATGACCTCTAAAGTGCCCTTCCGTAAAGAGTAATTTATGTGCAAATTTTTATCTGCTAAGCACTTGGTCTCTCAGTTAAAGCACAGGCTTAAAATGTAAATTATGTTTTAATTTGAAAGAGAATAGCTGATGAATCTTGAGCACTTTCCACTTAACGAATGTACTCGAACTTGCAGGAATTACCAAAATGCAAGCTGCCTTACCTCCTGTTCTTGTTGACTTTCTACGGGGGTTTGGCCAGCGGTAGCTGCAGTCGACGAAGTTCCTGCTGATGAGTTCCCGTTTTCAGCTAAGCTTCCATCTGTGGTAGAAATTGACGGCGCGACGCTTTTGTCCGTCGTATCCTCACTGCACCCACTGAAAAGGAGAGAACAAAAAATGAGTAGAAACAGTGGTCGCAATTGAAACTGTTCTTAAGTACGAGCAGCTACAAACTCTTTAGGTATCTAGTACCTTAATAATATGTAACCCTTAGGCATTCTATCATTTAGAAATCTTACTACAAGTTCGATGAAAGGTGTAGAAATCTTTGAGACTGGTAAATGAGTGCTCACGAGTTATTGTTCCATATATTTTAAGAATGAATATCCTATATGAATTCTTTAAATGTAAAGTCTAAAGCAAATAGAACGTCATTTCAGTTAGCATCCAGCAATTCAATCCAACCCAATTCTTTCTAATACTATGAAACACTTGTGTCGTAGACCAAGAGTAGGTGTTACTTGATACGTATGCTATGTTTTCGGGCTCCAGCGCAATATCTTATTTCAGAAACAGAGAATGAATGTCCACTGCATCTCTGAGGAATAACCAGCCACATGTGATGGGATGCATTCCATAATTGAAGAACAACAAAGCTTGTAATTCTGTTTACCTTTATCGGAAAACAATACAGAAAATCAATGGAGCATAAGGCAGCTGTTCTCAAGTTACAAGCCGCCTGAATATGCTTGTTTCCCAAAAGCCCAAACCTTCGTTGTTGGACACTGAAATGCATTCTGTAAGTACATTGTACATGTCAATCATATATTCTGTTGACACAAGAAAAATGCGCAAGGCGACAAGAATTTCTTCTCGAAGCGACAATTTGTTGGTGACAAAAATAAATAGAAGCGAGGACACTGACAGTTTAAAAAGGTATGAGAAAATATAAAAGAGAAAGCAGCGGGTAACATGGCAAATAAAAGAAATTTCCAATTCTCAGTTGCCGGTGCGATTTGTACCTATGAGTAATGCAGCGGCCGTATTGTTATCAGGACATTGTAGACTTTCTTGTTATGTATTAATGAAATACGACAGAGTGAAAATATTGAACTGACATGACAAGTCGAACAGTGGGAGAGTGGGAACTGTGTGCCAGTGAAAACGTAGAAGAGAAAGCAACGTCGTCTTCCCGCGGGATATTTTCCGTATTGTGCAAATGTTTGCCAGCATGTGACTTGACAAGACAATGTTCTTATTATCCTTTTATGCTCGAGATAAGATTAGGAATTTTGATTGGAACTTTAGGTGAAAATCGCGCGCCTTGGATTGGATTTGACTCCAGTACGCCTCAATTTATTTAAAAACTCATATTTTCATATGAATCCAGGCCCCGGAATGGGAAACTTGTGTTTTAGCGGAAGAAATCCAATATTTCTCCATGAATATGAAATATTAGATTGGACTTGGATTGAAAATTCGCATGAAACGAAGAATCACTCAAAATGGAAAGAGAACACTGTGAATACCAGCTGAAAGCCTAACCGAAGGAAAATGAAATGAGTTTATCAAAATAAAGTCGAGCACGGCAAGGAAATGTAGTTTACAAAAACTTGCATTACCGTAATAAAAATAACTTATAGATTATTGGATCACGAAGTTGGCTTTCTCCGTTCTACATTCATTTCGCAAACAAAAGGGTGGGATGCACGTGGCCGTCGCTTGAGAATGAAAATCAGAAAGCAAAGCAAAGTTTGACACGAGAGTGGGCTCACATATCAATAGTGAAATGGGTCGTAGGGCATTGATTGTTTATGTACCTAGTAAGTTTAATCTTCTCAAGCGTGTCGGCACGCAACGAGTTCCTCGAACTCGAGTAATAATATCGACTATAATAACTTATCGTTATCGGAAACCATAAGATGAGCAATTTTGTGAATATTAGGAACGCCAGGTCCATGCCTCGTGATGGAAAAAGACGGCGTGGGTTCACTGATAGAATTTGCATGCCCATGATGAACAGTAATGCAATGCCAATGTCAAATTTCATGCCCGCCTTGACTTTCTCTTTTGTAATGTCGTGCGCAAGTCTCGAAAAATAAACAAATCATGGACAACGGACAAAATGAGAAAATATGTATTCCAAATCCTTCAGAAATTACGCCCGTTGCATCTTCTGATTTCGCCAGCACCAATACCTTGCGTGCTTCGGAATACCTTAAAGTAATGACGATCATGTGAATGATTGATGAGTCATCCTTGGAAACGTGGAAATATTGTCCGTTATCATGCAATAGTGCTCTTAGAACGTCCCCTGAATCTGGACAAGAGTATTCAGGTCTCACGCATGCCGAAGATTTAAGGCATCTTGATGACGGAATTTTGCGGAAGGAATACGGTAAATTCAAAGAAAGTTTAAGAGCCTGTCATTATTGTTCCTGAAATCAACTTCAGAGCCTGGTTGTATTTTGAATTAGACTGCTCAAGTTAATATTCCACGTAGACTCTACTCTACTGCTTCAGATGTGTGAAATCACTGTATCAATTCAGCATCATGCATGTCAAAAATCTTCTCTTATTGAATCTACCTGTCAGTTGTGGTCTGAGTATCGGAGATTGTTTGGGTAGAATCTTCACTTCCAACAGAGTTGAATGAATGACACTGGTTATCACGACTTTTCCTCGACGCTTCCCACTCCTCCCGCACGGCATCTTGTACCCGCTTTTGCAACTCTTTCACCCGTTGGCGTTCCTCTTCCAGGATTTGAACGCCTGTTGTAGGTAAAAGTTGAACTAACCGAACTAAAGGCTGAAAACTGACTTTGTTATGTTGTACTACCTTGTTCGTTTAACGCAAATTCACGGTGTCTCTCAATTTCTTTCAACGTCTCGATTGTCCTACTCCCTGCTCGGCCTAATTGAGGATCAATCGGAGACTGTGACTTAATTCTCTCTATTCGCATAGCGTCATCCGAAGCAGTCACACATTGAGACAGATTTCGCAATTTCTCCTCCAAGTCTGAATTGCGACCCTGTATGCCAAAAAATACCTTGAATTCCATTGAATTGTGTGTTAACAAGAAACTAGATTCACATCTAGCACATACGTCATCTGATGTTGCTTCAGAATCGGAAGTTGCTTCAGAGCCTTCCGGAATGTTCAGAGTTTCTGCTGATTTCCCAGATTCTCGACACTATTCAAAGAAAACGCTTTCATGTCAAGGTCAACGACTTGGTTTTCAACGTTCTCTACTTACTTTTAGAAGTTCCTTGATAAGGTCTTGACGCCTTTGCTCCAAGTTGAGAATCTCTTTGGCAGATACACCTGTTGAAATCCGATTTTCCATTCGCAATTGGTCTAATTTAAATTGTTGTGCAACGAGATGCTTCTTCGCTTCAAGGTATGCCTTTATCAATTCTTCTTTCTTAATTTCCTTGTTAACTTCCTCTTCCATCTGATGAAATTCTGTGTCTTCAAAAATCTGTGTGAATATAAAATATCCATCTATTATAAATTTTAGTATTAAGCAATTGTGCTTATCCAGGCTAATAGAGAACGGTCATATGCATATAAATATCTCAATCAAATTATTCGTTGAAGTTAGAGACGAAAGTTCTAAATGACTGAATTAATCAACTGCGGTGAACATATGAACAGATTATTATCATTTTACTGTATCTAAATTATGTTCCTGTTCCTGACGTCAAATGGAACCTTCGAGTTTTTGCAGCCTTGAGACTCGAGACTTTACGCTGAAAGTTTATTGTGCTGCTGTCAAAGTCAGACTTGTCACCGATCAGAAAGCCAGGATAAAATTAATTTGTACATATATACCTTTCTATCGCTTTCAACCAATTCGTGTTGAAACTTTAAACTTTCCAAGAGCGTAGTTTCTTCGTCAGCGGTGCCACAGAAGTTTTCGTGCATTTTTTCCAGATTCTGCAGCTCTTTCTCCGACGCCATCAATTTGTACTGAACATCTCGTAACCTCGCTGCGCACTTCTCTTTCCATTGCTTCAAACTGTCATCAAGTTGCTGCAAGTGTGATCTAAATTCATCCACCTGGGCCTTGAGTGCTTTGAGCTCATTTTCCGAAGTATTTTCGTCACTTCGCAAGAGAGCTTTCTCCATTTCGAACTGAAACATTATACAAATATTACCCACGAGACATAACAGTAGAACTATTGTGACGGTCATACCTCTCGTAGAAGTTCCATTTCTTGCTGTTCCAATTCATTAATGTCTGTCTTCAGGCGCGTAATCGGATCGCTCACGATAGGGTTGGCGTCCTGAGAGTTGGCCGTCTCCTGCGAACAATGTAATGATTTGAGTATTTTTTGCACAATTAGAAATAAGGAACTTGTAGAAGTTGGTGTTACTAGTTGCGAACCTGTTTAGTATGATTGTTTGTAGCTGGTGAAGCGCTTGATGCCGACGTCTTGTCGCTAGGTAGCGAATTGCTCTTGGAAGTAATGGAGCAATTGGCTTCGGGACTCGGAAACTGTTGCTTTGAACCATGGTCACCATCATTAGTTGTATTCTCCACATGGACCTGGACGGAGGTTGCTCCAGACTTCACAATACTTTTAGCAGGATTGCCATTAGTAAATTGGTTGCTTTCATTTGGACTAGACGCTGCACTAATTTTAGCTTTTATCACTTCAACTTCATCATCTGAATGGAATTCCACCACAGAGTTTGAAAATGACACAGATTTTGGCGACGACGAGCATTTATCAGTCTTCACCTTCGAAGCCGTTGTGGACGGGCCTGCATCCTTTGTAGAGTCAAACCTCCTTGGTTCGATGATCGTCGTGAGCCCGGGCTTAGAAGCATTATTAGAACAGGAGCTGTAATTAAAAGTGTTAGTGTCTCCCGTGATTACAGCATTTCCATTTGGTTTTGTGAGGTTCTTTGAATCTTGCTGCGCAGAGTATGAAATTCTAGAACTCCGAGACAGTTCTGGCCCCGACGTTGGTGAAGTGGTTGATGACACAGCACTTTTGTTTATGGCTTCAATTTGCTTCTCAGAAAGATACACGTTCTCGTACGGGCTTCTTTGTGCTGGTCGAACAGGAGAAATTGATGAGTCAGAAGAATTTTGTGAAGTTGGCATAATAAAAGCAGTCTTGATGGTTGTGGGAGTTGTAATTGGAGATAAGAAAACATCGTCGTTCTGGTTGGCTTTAGTGACTGGTGAGAAAGCCAAAGGTTCATTGTTCCCAGTCCTACTTCCAGGACTAGTTCCGTTGTACGTGGGAGTTGACGTCTTCGTCGTGTCCCTTGGCAGCGAACCATTCGTTTTGATCCTGGAAGCAGAATAACCAAAATAGTCAGACTAGTCATTAAGTGAATCAAGTACCAATTAAAAATTACATGCGCAGAGGCACAATCTCATGTTTTCCATTTCTGTACGGGTACATGCGTGGCTTCTTGTAAACAAATTGCAATTATACTTTGCGTTTTACGAACTGTTTTGACAAAGTAATCATTAAAACAGTATTATTAGCACGTCTTTGCTGACAGCGTGATTTGTTGTCAAGTGCAAACAGACTAAAGAGCTTCATCCCAATTACTGGCCATAATTATGCCATTTCTTTGCAGTACGTGTACGTGTCTGCATTCTGCACGTCTGCGTCTCCAGCTAAAAGGATACGAAGACTCGTCGGAAAAGAATACACATACTGCACTACGTGCCAATTGAGACCAGACGTGTTTGTCTTAAATCATGTAATGTCAAAGGAAAACACGACGCAATTTGGTAAACAAGAAATTAAGTGGTTTTTAAGAGAAGAGGTGCAAGATGGGAAATTAAATTATGATTACAATAAATTACAAAAGAATAATTATTTATTGCTCACTGCTCCTTTGCAGTGACTGAGGGAATCAATGCCTCCATATGTGATTGCCATTAATCTTGTCTTAAACAAGCCAGGCAAAGCGTTGGTCACAGCAGCAGCAGCAGTTTTCTTTGTGTGCAATCAAAATACGGCGTGAATAAAATTTACAAGCACTGATTATTAATCTAAACAGGAACTTTACAAAATACAAGTCGAAGGCCGGGTTCTGCACGGTATGAAAGAAAACATGAATTATTGGCAATAATTATTTCAAGTTTTGAATGGATTTCATGAGTATAAATTTACGGCTCAATTATAAAATTGTGCGTGGGTTCTAGCATTTGAATGAAATTATTCTCATCGCTATTGCCTACTACGTGAAAGGACTATGACTTGAGTAGGCAGTATAGTTGAACCCTAGTAAGTTGCATGAGAATAGCCGCAAAAAGATGTGTGGCAGAAAAATTTTGTGCTTGGAGCCAGCAAGCTGCAAGGTCAACATTTAGGCGGTAGTTTCTCCTGAAGAGACGGCATCAAGACTTCAAATAAAATTCAGACAAGTCTGGAGGCGCCACACGGTGGAACTGAATAAAGATCGTATATCATCTTATCGATTCAGATTAGAATGCAAACAGGTTCCTCATTAAGCAATTTAAAAAAGTAAAACACTTGGGGTACTAATTAATCGATATTTATATTAGACTTTCCTGCAGTGTGCATTTCCCTCGTATGTAAAACAAATGCATACATTACCTGCTGTAAGGATAAGATGAAGACGCTGTCGGGGATGTCGGCGACGTTAATGAGGAACCACTCAAAGAATTCGTTAAAACTTTCTGTTGCTGCTGTGGCTGTGGCTGTCTGGAAACTTTTTCTTCAGAAGAATTTTGACTTTTAAATCCTGATGTTGACGATGACTGACTTTGAATTGGAGAACTTTTCACATTATTAAAAGGTGAAGATGACGACGATGACGGGAACGTGCCAGTGGTGCCAGTGCTGGAAGAATTGCTGTTGAAACTTTGAGACGGTGCTGGAGTTACATGTTGTGAATAATTTGATGAATTCCCAGTCGTCGTCAGTGGCATGATCCTGCTGTTTGTTTGTGCTTGACGGTAGGACGAAGGCGTGGATCCGGCGGAGGATGAGGAGTTGCGTTTTTCCTCCATTTCTTTCGCAATCTGTTCCTCGTACTCTTCACAGATTGCGAGGATTTCGTCTAAACCAAGTTTTTCAGCAGTCGGAACATCTTGCGTTGTTGTCTGAAATATTTATTTTAAAATGCATGTCAAACATTCTGTTTCATACGGAGAAATGAGTCTGCCAGAAACTTTCAAGTAATAATATAAAGAATTCTGAGAAGGAGTACAGTTCTTCTTTTACTCTTCAAAGCCTTAAAAGAAAGCTAGATTTAGAATATTCTAACGAATTCTTTAGAGGAGATTTGCTTACTGCATTTTGAATAAATTCGCATGTACTTGCATGTGCTTGACTTCAATAATTTGTACAGAATTAACATTGCATTGAGTTTCATATCAGGAGAAATAGGTCAAAGCAGTAAAACTTGATGCAATGAAAGGAACGAACCTGTTTTCTTTTCATCTCCAACAACGACAGAGACGAGTCTGTTGAATCCTCCGCAGCTTCATCATCTTCCTCGTAAGTAGGCTGCCTTAATCCTGGACTTCGTGACGAAGATGAGAAGCTCTCGTAATAACTGGTCCTCGCCTTATTCATTGGAGCGCTTGCATTTGCCGTCGCAGGATAACTATTATTATTACTGGCACTGCTATTAAAACAACCCGAATTAAAACTTGTGTTGCTATTGCACGAGTGGCTCGAGTACATGGAATCGGGACTCGGTGAGGAATTGTTATTGTTATTGCCAAGACTCGTTGGGCTTATAATTAGACTAGATGAGGAGTCCTCGGTGCTGGTATTTGTGCGTCGAGAATTGCCAAGTGGAGATGGTTTGGCGTATGGTGATTCAGAATTATTTGGCGTGTAAATTCCTTTCGCTGGCGCTGGTGCACCTGAGCGTGCATAAATTGGAGACGTATCTTTGGCCTTGCTGTCTCGTGCTGAATCCACCGATGAACCTCGTGTTCTCCACCAGCCAAGTGGTACTTTGTTCCCCGGCTCTGGTTCCTTTGATCCTGATGAGGCATAATTATTGTTATTATTGTTCGCAAATAAATCACTAGGGCTGTAGTATATTGGCTCCTTGTCGATGTAGCGAGAGTAATTTGGATTGGGAGGCCGTAATTTGGGTCGTGACATTCCATAATCACTTTCAACTGCACTCTCACTCTTGGGCTCACTCCTGCGTCCATTCGCTCCGTTGTTAAGAACGGGATTATGATTTCGGTAACTTGACTCGGAGTATGACCTTTGGAATTGATTCCGGCGGTCTGAGTCGGCAGTTTTCTTTGTACTTAATGACCCATTGTCGAGAGCTTTACTGACGTCTGTGACATTGCTATTATCTTGAGTGCTCGGATGATAAGTGTGTAGAAGCGACTCGAATTTTGCAATTTTGTTCACAAACTTTTCGCTTTCCAATCCGTCACGGTGCGTCTTCATCACTTCACCATTGTCACCATTCGATGTGTGACCTCCATTGTAATTGCTGGCGCTCGTGCTTGGCGTCCGTTGAGAATAGTCTCTCACCACCACAAATTTATTCGGCTGGGAATTTGACACTGGATTTGACACTTGGTCTTCACAAGGACGACGATGATTGGGCTCCATTTTTGAATTAAATTCACCGTCAGCACCGCCGCTGCGACCAAGTCCGAGTTGATATTGTTGGAATGAATTTTGATGACTGTGATTATTTTTAGTTACATCGCCCGCAGAGAAGAGGAGCGAAGAAGCATTACTCTTCCCTGTCAATCAACATGAAAACAAGCCAAAAGGATTATTACACTTGGCATTGCCACTACAGGGAAATGCTCACTTAAGTTTTTATACAGATAAATTTTAATCTTTTCTAAATGGCCCACCAGCACGTACAGAAATCTTTAGCCGTGTAAAGAAAATCGAGCTATTCCAAATTCCTTCGCTTTTCAACCGAAAAATGTTATCTCAAAACTAGGCCCACCTTTGGAGATTGCTTAAATTAATTTTAAGTTCAGTTTTATCTTTATCTTCATACCCCTTCTTGTGAGAACGGCAAACGAGGAAAAGATGAAAATTGCCTTTCTGAAATTCGAGATTGAGAATTACTTTTCATTATAATTTTACCCTTCGAGTTATCGAGTGCCTTCCTCACCGCAGCGTCTTCACTTTCAATTGTTCTTGTTTACTTTATGTCCCTTCGTTTTGATACCGCAGACTTTTGTGTATCTTTTCATCGCGAGTTTCACAGTAAAAATGTGTGAAGAGTTTTTTCATTAAACTCGAACTTTGGAGCCGTAGCTGGTAGGAGTTAAAAAGATGCTGGAAGCTTTTAACGCACTGAAGTAACACAGAACCGCATGAATAGCGTTTATTCGCGGTTAATCTTAGACTGACTTAACTGCTGAGCTGATTCCGCAGTTAGCCTGCAATCGTGCGATCGTATAAATCAGAGTCAGCACTCGCCATTGCCATTAACTTAACAGCATTAACTTCATGCACTCTGCTGAGTCTGCCGTGCCTGAGTAAGGTGCACGGTACGGAATGTCTCAAGTCAAAAGGCAAGCACTCTTTCAGTACAACTCTCGACTATATCCACATCCATCCAAATTTAATATTTAAACAACGTGTTATCGCATTTAACTCTTTCACTGATAATAAAAGTGAATTCATACATTGCAATAGCATCCCGTGCAATGGAAGTACCCATAACCAAGTTATCGTTTGACCTCTACCAGTGTGCCGTACGCTTGCTCACACAAATGGCGTTATACAACTTTTCGTGTTGATGTTGACTTTGGTTATGCAAGTCAACATTGGACGATCGAACATCTTCATGAAACTACCAAGCTTCGTCGTCTCAGCTCAACACAAAATGCGTATAAAATCTGAACCCTTTTTCCTTCGCTATAAAAATATTTGATTCCGTGTTTACTTTAACATGATCAAGTGTACCCGGAGTAAAGGGTATTTTTTAAGAATGCGGAATTCGTAGCTGAATCTGAATGAATGGACCAAACTTGAAGCGATGGAGTTGGGAATGGCCGAATGGTTATAAACAAACAGAAGTCTCACCTGCACGATTGATTCTTTCAATGATCGCGTACGGAGACTCTTCCTCGGGAACACGCTTTAAGCTCTGTTGTGGCCTTGGTCTGTAATCATCGTCTGGATATTGATTCTTCGCTTGGGTTCCGTTGCGGCAAGCAAGCTCAGAAGTTCTGGGACTTGAAGTAGCAGTGGCAGCTGATGATGAGTTTGACGACGGCGAAGGTCCTTCATATTGAAAGCAGTGCGAGTCGCCGATTGAAATCAGATTACCTGTTGATTGAATAATTTGAAAAGGAAAATGAAAGTGTCAGTAGAATTGTTTGCAGTCGCTTGTTAACAGCGTCAGAAACTAATCGAATAGCATCAGCCAGGAGCCAGGTTGAACTAAGAAGGAAATGACTTCAGCAGTATGAAAGGATTGAAATGTCAAGGAATTCATCAGTCATCCACGTCAGAGGAAGGACTGCAAGAGGGAAGAGCACTTCCTTTGTGGTGCGCACACCTCTGTCCTGTTTACGGATCTCGTAAAAATATCGAAGGTGATAGTGATTTGTTACTTTCACAAGCGTGTCTTCTTTTAATCGTGCCTTCAATGGGTTAAATTCAAAAATTATACGTTTCGTGGATGAGGGCTAACGTACTTCGGCAGCGGCAGCAGACTACTATCGAAAGATGGAATGATCAATCACGTTCAAAAATGGAACAACGCTGCTGCTGCTTTTGACCTGCCTTACATTTACATTATCATCCACGGTACAATTTCGATGAAACCATTCCGAGACCGAGAGAGCAGGAATGATTATTATTACTACAGAAGAAGACGATTAATCGTAAGAGAACGTGAATTGAAAGTCAAACACGAGCCTTGAAATGCTACGTTGTTACTTTAAATGAATTATAATTATGTGGCGTTCTTTTTCATTACATAAAGTATAACTTGTGCTCTGGTTACCCAAGCCTCAGCAGGAGATGCGCACATGATATTCTTTCTCTGTTTATGTTCAATATTTTCGGTCTGTGATGATCAGGTGCTGACTGCATTGTTGAAAACGTCAAGTAATTTGTTATCGCCATCGCTCGCTGAAGTTGAGTCAAAATGAGAAGGAAGCGAGACTGTTTAAGGATTCAGGACGCAGGCGCTCAAATAGAAAGGATTAATGGGCACCAGTTCTTCGATCAGAGTTGAATTCAACGCTAACCGACGTTTAGTTTGATTTTGGAGTTCTTCACAAAATGGAAGTCACCCGGCGCTGAAAGCATAAGATAGCGGGAGCAAAAATTGGACAAAGCGTTTTTCTATTAATGCTATACTGTTCACATTCCTGACACATTTCTTTCTCCGACGTGGTGGCAGTTGACGACTATAGCAAACACGTCGTCTTATCGCGGTGGGTACACTTTAACGACAACGCAAGCAAAGATGATGGCCTGATGGTCTGCTTGTTCTTTGTTTGCCGCCATACAATAGGACATTTATTAGACAGGTTCAAATTGAAATCAGGCAGCATCCTGTGAAATAAGTGGCTTTGACTGACTGAGTCACCGTCACGACAATAACGGAGGTCCATTTCTTATAAATCTTGCACGGTTCCTGCACTTTTCTTGAGAAAATTCACCGCAACGCACATTTGATATTATTTATTTGCTCATTCTTCCTTTGGACCAAGTGCATCGGCAACGGCAGCGCTTTGTCAAGTGAATCACCCAGTGACCCAAAGGACTACGACAAAAACTCGTTTGTCTTTCGAGTGCGACCTAACCTCAGACTCAGATCAAGTTTTTGTGTTACAAATGAAACATTTTGGTGCCTTCGGGAATTCGAGAGAGCGAGTGAACGGTGACGGGTATTATTTTATAAAGTGTTCTTGTTCCAGGTAATTGAAGAAGAAAGAGACGACAACAAAAAATGTAAGGGAATCTTCTGGGGGAGGGTCGCATTAGTGTTAATAAATTTCGAGGCGATGTTCAAGATAAGAAGTGTCTGAGGTCAGAGTTTTAAAGATTCCTTCGTGATCTCGTTTCATTCGCCCAACATTGTGGCTTTGTTCAATTTCCTACTCAACAAGAATGGTCGACAGTCAACCGAAAGGTTCTTGGTCTAAGAAGGGTTGATCTCTTAAGCCCTTAGTGAACGTCTCTTTCAGAAAGAAGAAAGACTGAGTCAGCCTTGATTGGGATTAATGAAATGCGATTGATTCGAAAAGTCAAAGTCACAACTGCGTGGTCGGGTCGAGTCATCCGATGTCTTCATACGTACCTGATTTTAACGGGGTTGGTCCATACACTTGAACATTATCCACGTACGTCAGTTCACTGATGGGATGCAGTATGATCTCGTCTTCGTGTATTGTCAGTGTACGCTCGATGAAGGCGTGTTGTGGTGCGACAGTGGAATTGTTATTTGAGCTCGAAGCTGGTTCCAAAAGAATGTCTGGTGCTTTGACGCAGCCCTTTCCTGTCCCCAGCATGGTGACACCTTGAACAAAGGATATCAAAGGAAGAAAAATTAGAACCGTAATTTTAATATCCATACACGTCATAGCTCGCGCAACAATGGGAACCATAAATACATTGGGATCCATTTCTGTACGAGAAGTGACAGGTCACACAATAATATTATGTAAATACTTGTCACTGTGCAGGCAGGCAGGCGAAAGACGTTGAATAAGGTTAAAAACCTATTTCTACTTTTAACAATGCTTTCTCGACCCTCCCACACAGATGCATGTCGTGTATGGACGCAATTACAAACTGATGTGTACATTGCATGCACCAGAGTCCATAAAGAGTCCCATTTCCTGTCTCGTGAAATCACGAATGCAAGCAGTGGAATTTTATGACCGAGTTTTGAAGCTGGAAAGTGAAGCCAAAAGTCAAAACAAAATACATAAACGACATAGGACCAGCCTAAACTAACAAATACGTGTTTTATGAACTTTTCAAAGTTTAGTATAACAGAGTCATTAAATTCCGAACACTACTTTAGGCCAGACAGCCAGGCATTTATTAACCCAGTCCATTCAATTCCCAACAGCTGTATTTTTATTTGAGCTCCAGACTTACTGTGCCTCAAGTCCAAGCTTTGAAGTTTGAAGGTCTTATTTACACGGATCATAATTACAAGTATATTATGAACAGCTTAATCTTATGAGTCATTCAAACTTCAGACAGCCAGACACGTCAGACACCGTGCAGTGTGTTGCGGCTTGTTGTAAACATTCTCATGTTTTTGTACCGTGCCGAATGGGCGAATTGATTTGACTCCGCGTTCGCTCGAACGCAAATCTGCCAAAAGTTCTTTATGAATATTTTTGCCATGTTGTCTCTGCGGCGTGTCGATGTCAGAATTTTGACACGTTGCTAAGAAAAAGTTACACGTGCGCTTTGAAGCTGGAAGCTGAAGTGTCACTTTCTTCATACACGCATATTCAAAAATTGAACATTCACATTGGAAATCTTTTAAAATATGTGATTTGCCACTTCAGTGTCTTCATCCTTTATAGTAATGGTGTTTCTTGGGTACTGAAATGTTTATGAGCATTGCACGGTTGTTACGACTAAGCAGCTGAGATTTATACGACTCCCGCATTTTATCCGATGGAAAATATACGTACTTTATGGGTCCACCGGTGAAATGATGGAAAATCAAAATCAGGAGTAGTCAGTAGCTACAAATTTTATACTTCACTGCGTAAGAACAAGCACGGATGAACACCATCTCGCAACCATCTCATAATACCGGATCAAAGAACTCGAGAATTGGCTTCAATTAGCTGAGAAGTCATGAATGTGTGCACAGATTCGCACTTCAAAGTGAGCGACCAGCTTCGATTAAATTAAACCTTTGACGGATCTGAACCAAGGTTTTCAAGGTTTTAATCAAATGCTTGACTGGCGAAGGCGCGTAAGAGATTCCATCGGTCAGTTTGCTTGTCTTCGTGACAGCTCTGATTAATTAATCAAAGGGTGATCACTCGGTTGAATTAAATGTTCAGGTCATCTGTCTCAATACGGAAGTCCTTCAACTTAGCTTAGCAACTGTGGACTGAGGCACGTTCAATAGTAATTTGTCAGATTTAATCACACGAATTATACAAGACGAACGGTATAATGCGGTATGAAGCGTGGAGAGGCTCTCCGCTCGCGCATTTATTATGGCATTTCTGGTTTTTATTTCTGCGAGGTCGCAGGCAGTGCGCCGTGGCGTGGCTCACACGCGACAACAAATACAATGATTAGGTGCATTCGGAAGCTCCGGGAGTGAGAGTCAGCTGTTCATTGCTTTGCTAATTTTTAAATTATTTTGCGAGTTCTCGTCGCAGTTTGGAACTGATTTTAAGTGCAAAGTATCGAGATTCGTCGCATGTTGTGGCTCGTGCTTGGGCTCGAACCCGATTGGTTCCGTTCGATGGCATCAATCTCCTCAAGCCGGAGGTTCACGTCAAGTACAACGAGGAGGTGACACGGAGCGAATCCAGGGCACTGGGACAGTCCAAGTTTGGCAAAGTCGCCAAAGCGGTGGTCCCGAATGCCACAATTCGCAAGTGACCAGGTTGGATTGGACTGGGCAGCTGCACTTCCACAGCTGCCGGTTTTCTCTCCGCCACGCATTATTCAGGCCGATCCACTAGTCGTGACCATTCAGAATTCGCCCCCGACGGCTACGTATTCCGCCGCACAAGCAGTCGACCTACCTTCCTCCGCTCCGTTGGAGGAGGTACCATCGCCTTCGGAACTCGCAGATTCGTCGCCTTCGCCGACATCTTCTTTGGATGCCAGTTTGAGAGTCGGACATCAACCGGGATTCGCAAATCCCCCACCATTTCTTCTCCATCCACGACCTCTACGCCGCACTCGTCTTCGAAGCCCTCGCTCTCCATGATCATCAGCTAGAATCTTGGCTCCAGTCATCATTGCCGGCTCACAACCCAAAGCTGGAATCTGGCTTCATGCCCTCCCTTCTCCGCAGCTTGACAGCCATATGGACAATGAGCCCTTCCGGATTGCAGTGGCTCTACGTCTAGGCTGCAAGATCTGCCAGCCACATACATGCCCCTGTGGCGTCGCCGTGGACATCACTGGGTTTCATGGCCTCTCCTGCAAGCGGTCTGCTGGTAGTCATTCGTAGCATTCGGCGGCTTGTGATGTCATCGCTCGTGCTCTCCGGACAGCAGAAGTCCCAAACGCCCGTGAACCTCCTGGTTGTTCGCGTGACGACGGCAAGCGCCCCGATGGGATAACATTGGTACCGTGGAAGCGTGGAAAATCTTTTGTGTGGGATTTTACGTGCTGCGATACATTTGCTCCTTCCCACTTGCCGGCCACTTCAGCGACGCCCAGGCGGGCTGCTCAGGACGCAACAGTCAGGAAAACCCGCAAGTACGACTTCCTCGCCCAATGCTACATCTTCATGCCGGTCGCGAGACGTCGGGAGTGTGGGACCCAGCCGACCTTCAGTTCATTTGGGAAGTCGGCGTGCGTGTTGCGGCTGTGGCGGGCGAGAAGCGTGCTCTATCTTTTTTCTCTGCAGCGGATTTCCCTTGCTGAGCAGAGAGACAACGTGGCGTCGATTCTGGGAACACTTCCGCCTGATGCGGCGCTGGACTAGATTTTACAGTTTTAGTGTTTTAGCCGTGCCTCCGATTTTAGTTAGCTTCTTCCTGCTCAATTGTAGATTCAGGTTGTTAGCTCAATTCAACCCAATGTTCGGCTCAATTTTTCCTCAATCTTTATTTTGTCTACTGAGTGCTTGAACTAGATTTATAACAATCAAATTAAAAAAGACAAATGCGAACGAAGCCCCTCGTATTGCGCAGAAACGTACCGCATTATTTGCGTTTAGCTCAGAAGCTCAGGCGGTTTTAAGCTATTATCAGTTAAACACATATCCGGTAAAAATTTGCATTCAGCGGCAATAGCAAAGAAAACAACTCCTAATTGAAGGGGTCCCAAATGCTAATTGTATGGTCCATGTTTCCCAACTTACATGTTGACTTCCGGTTGGCTTTGCCGGCATGGAAACTCAATTCCTTCCTTGCAGCAGCTCAGTTAGGGTGGGTTTAGTCGTCAATTCACGTTCACTCCAACACGCTTAACTGGCCACTCACACTACCAAAATTCTTGAAGTTGCTAATTCAACAATTCACTAATCAACCAGAACGAGATGAGCCTCAATCAGGCCCTCAAAATCAACGTAATAGCTATGAATTATGAATCACACCGCAGAAAATCACTTGCACTAAACACTGAAGCAACCTAACGACTGACTGAGCGAGGGTTTTTTACTTCTCACTTGGCGTAAAATAAAACTACGCTCGCCAAGATGCGGATGCAACAACTCTTTCCCTTTCATTGAACTCTTCTATATTTAATTCTTGCACATTACGCGTATGCCATATATCCACATAAATGTGTTTTCTTTGCCAGTGACTGGTTTGGGAGTTAATTTACATTACCGGCTGCCTGGCAAGTACACCATGAACGACATACCCCACGTTTTGTTGGGTTAACTTTATGCATCTCGTTTCGTACTCGTGACGGAATCTTAAAATCTTTAGAGACCTTTTCTTCGTAGTAAACACAAAATGCACATAACGAGTGGCTTTGTGCGTATGTTGTCATTTTCCTTTCGTTGGTTTCTTGGGAAGTTGCCTAAAAACACATGTGCGTTATGTGAATCCGTACAAATAAGATCCAGGCGCGATCGGGATCGCTGTCGAAAGTTAACTTCATCAACACGCACATAATGATGCAAAATCCAAGTTCCTTGTGCCTCGTTCCTTGCAGAGCGGCATAGAAAGAATGTACTGATTCAGTAAATTTCTACCGTGAAATATCTGCTGTTGAAATAATTAAGGCATTTTAATGCCAAGTTGAATTTCAGTCTCATTTGCTTCGACTCGCATTCTTTTGTGTCGGAGTATTACGCGTTACGCATAAGAGTAGTGGAATAGATTGACGAATCGGTTATGAGAATTTGGATTAAGTGCAGTGAATGCATGCAAAAATGCATCTGGTGAGGTCGTAAGTGTATCAAGTTCAATTTTATGCATTCAGATTCCATTCAACTGTTTGGAACAGTGATAATGGCATGATTTACCGATGCATGCATTTTTTATCGCAGTAGAGTAGCCTGCAGTGCAAGTACAAGATTCGAGATCTGGCTCCCTATAATTGAATGAAAGCGGGCACATGCCAATCATGTAATTTAATCTTCTCCTGTACACGCACATTAAGCTGCTCAGCCTTCAGCCTTCTGTTTTCTTTCTTGAGCTCATTAGACATATGCCAGTCAGACAACGCACACCATCAACAAGCACACGAGCCACGGCGGGCAGGCAAGGCAGGCCACAAAGCAGATGCTGTTTTTCAATGCAACTGGAAGAAAAGCTTAAAGCAGCAGCAAAAAATTCACTGCGTTACGATTGATCTTTTTTGAAGACTTAAGACAACTTTCAAGAGAGGATTGAAATTAGAATGCGATTACTTAATTACAATAGTTAGCGCCAATCTTAAGTGATACTTGTGTGAATGAGCAAAATATAGCACAGATTGCGCCGTTATTCACGTAGTAATTTAGAAACTGTAGTAATCTCTGAATATGAACAAAATCATTTCCCCAATTCTTCATGGTGGTCTGACCAATTCATTTCTGAACCCTTCTTGTGTTCTGGTAAATAATTGATGAATACCCTTGCAAAGGGTTTCAGAAACTCAGCTTCGGGATGTTTAGAACAGAACTCGAGTCTGTTGCGTTGTGAAGTTCGACACGATTCAAAGATAAACTTGGACCTATGGAGCAGATCGTTATCGAAATGAACAGATTCGGCTCAGAGATCTTCAAACGTTCCTCCTGAATAATGCGGCAATGCATTTCTATGCTGTAGATCGTATTAAAGATCCGAATGCTTTCGGCTTCGATTTATCAGCGCAGCTTGTACAAATGATGTGTAGCCGTAGCCGCACATTTGCTTTTACATCCCGGCACCAACGTACATTGTTTGGAAGCACGGTTTAACATAATTTATGTGATTTTCCTCCCCCGTTTTAATAAGTAACATTTTATCATGATGTCAGCCCGCAAACACCTTCTGTGACCTTTCCCAAACACCAAATGCTCAATGCTCTCTCTTGTTTCAAGTTTCCCCATAAATTATATTAATAAATACATGGTTAAGTCAGTTAACTCGTTTCCTAACGCGTTTAACTTTCATCGGCGTTTGCTTTCCTTGATTCCCGAACGCAATTTAGTGTCAGAATTTGTGAGGTAGTGGGACTTACCAGGCGGTATTGGATAATGCACAAACTGAGTACTCTGCTTCAAATTAATTAAGCACGGGATTTGAAACAAGTATTTCTGGTGCGGCCGTCGCTCATGTCGCTCATCACACTCATGCTGGAGATGATTTGACGCTTCGGAGAAATGATGGTTGGATGATGAATTCCAATTACAATTTCCATCCCTAGAGCCGAGGCCGAGGTTTGTTCCGTACCCGTGCGGTTGGGGCTGGGGCTCCGATCCAAAGCATTTATGACCTGCAGCTAAAGACGGCATTTTGAAGACGCGCCGAGTCGCTGAGTCAGACGAGTGCCAAAGGTGAATTACGAGAGTTTCGGATGGTTATGTTAGGCAGTGTGGTATCGTGGCGGTGGTACGACCTATGACTTCTGACTTCGCTCTTCCCTGGTGGTTTCACAAAGAAAACAATACGAAACCTTCGTTGTCCGTCGTGTATCCTTTGCTCCGCGTGGCCCGGTGTGTATTGTTTTGATTGTAAACAGCAAAGTGATGATATGAATGTGTGAAGGATTCAAGACGCACATACGCACTCGTACGTAACTCACTTGAAGATGTTGATGATAATGATGACGGAGCTGAGCAGTTGAAACTGATATTTGGTTGTTTCAAGTTTGAAAAATTAGTTTCTCAATGGAGACGGCGAGCACATATTTCACGTTCACGCACAGTGTAATGCACAAAGCCTCGTAGCACACCACAGTTTCACACTCCTGCAGTCTCTTGAGATTTTTTCTCAAGTAGATTCTTGCTTCAACAATTCAGGCAGAGGCTCTTCTTCTTCCTCCTTTGTCTTACACCATCGGCACAGCAATGGCAATGGCGAAAGCGACAATGTATGGATTTTTCATTTATGAAACCTGAAAGAAATAAAAAATAAATGATTTATGAATACTACTACGCTGCATAAGATTGTTGAGTCGGCTCGCGATCTTGCTTCTCTGGTGGACGTGTCAATAACTTTTATGTCCACAATTTCTCGGAAAGAAAATGTGTAGAAATGAAAAATAAATGAATAATGTTGCAATAATTCTTAGTACTTCACTGCTGTTGCAGTCCATTGCTTAAAACAAGCACATGCGAATATTTACAAAAGCCAGCTCTTAACTGTCAATTGAGTCATTGAATCAGTCTGCCCTAGCATTTCACGTACAGCCAATGATGTCGCGTCGTGACTTCATGCCTTTTGTACTGATGCAAGTCAATGTCATCTTTTGTCCGCATGTAAATAAATATTGGCACAAAGAGTCGTGCGTGATTGCGAGTAATCCATCGGCCGAGTGAGCGACCCGTGGAGCCGTGGACTCACGCATTTCTAAACCCATTTGCAATTCATTTAAACCCAGGCCAGAGATTATAAAGGCTTAAAGATGTTGCAGTTGCAAAGATGAATGTCCAAATAATCTTCTGTTTTAGCGATGTCACGCTGTGAGACATTGCAAATTCAAAGGACAAGATAAATATTTGAGAATCTGTGAACACAATGCATTATGTAGGTCCACAATCGTAAAGATTTTATTTTTATGCGTGCTTTTGTCCACAACGAATGAACGCTGTTCGCTGGTGTTGTGCCATTGTGTGCTTCATAATTCGCAAAGGTCACCGTGGATTCTCCACCTTCTCTTGTCAATACTTGGTGCATTTATTTTCCTTCTCAGACACCGAAAACAAGAATCAACTCATAAGTTCAACCATAAAATCGATCACACATTGAATTAGCCTCGACTTGTTAATCGTTTATAATGTGAATCAAATGAATCTATCGTCCAACTTTTGAAAACATCAATGTCGACTGCCAAATGAGGTTTGAAAGATTTGATTAATTGCTACTGGAAATTCATTCAGTCATGTATTCTGAATTCTGAACTTTTGAAGGAATGAATGAGGAAATGATCTTTTTATGAGGTTTTAATGCTTCTGTTTTGGACACCAGAGACCAGATTACAGTTGCAGACACCGTTCGTATTCATAATTTAAAGCAGTGTTTGTGTGACCTTTCGGAAAGGCAGATTCCATTGCACTGGAATTGCACAACACAGAGTGTTCTTTTTCAATTAGGCACAAGGCACATAATTCTCTCAACCACATAATTTTTATTTATGCGTTAAGCCACGAGCATATCTGCGCTGATAAAGAATAAAGTGCTTCATCAGCTCGGTCATCATTAAGTTAACAACTTCCTGTAATTGAATTTGACATAAAAGATGCGTCCGACTAGTTCATGTAGAAGCGTTCGTATCGTGTTGCTGAAATGAGTAATGACTCAGATTCCGCGCGAAGGTGGAGAATGGCTCATGGCTGCTACTCTGAATATTGAAGCAAAATGAATCCTGAGCAGCGACTTATGCAGAAAAAGAGTTCCTGTTCCAGGCCGCATGCCATCCCATTCCCTCGCTTAGAAAGAAAAGGAAACAATAAATACGAAGAGATGGATGCACATTCATTCAGAGAACATGTGTTGGAGTTGAAAATGAGAGTAAAATGGTTCAAAATAGGTAAAAATAACAGAATGTCAAAAGTCAAGTCAGTCAGTCATTTCTTGTCCGTCAACGCAAATCTAACCGGCAACCACACTTCATTTATCATTCCGGTTCTTGAAGGGTCCAAAGGAACCATTATTTCTACCACTAGCTTAACAGTGTGCGTGCACAACGCATGAATGAGCTCAATGAACGCGCGGCTCAGAGAATAAGATGGAATCGGAGCACGTTTTTGACAAGATGTCTGCTCTGTGTAAATGAAGCCATCAACTCGGGCTTCATTTGGGGGAAATCATTTTCTAATCATCACGTCACATCACACTTTGTGTCAAGCCAGCTCCAGCGCAGGGTTGTAGTGCTTGTTTTTGTATCTATTCAGCCTTCTCGTCAATAATAGCCGTAAAATTAAATTTTCATCAGTTGCATTGTTGCCGTTTCGTTCTTGATCAGACAGCAGACAGCTCTTTTTATTGAAATCAAAGGAACCACATGTGGTAAAAGACTTTAATGAACTTGTCCTTTCTTCAACGAGGCGGTGATGGCGACTTAACCAACTCTGTTAATTGTATGGCAATTCTGTCGGGCCAGGAATAGATTCTAATGTGCAAGCTCTTGTGCTACGGCTATACGATTCCATGAAAAGTGAATCTGTATAAACCTTGCTCATTACATGCTTGGCTTGACGTAAATCAAAAAATTATGAACTGGGTTCCCGTCCCTGTTCTGTTCTAAACCTCTCGCCCTTCGTGGACGGGTTGGACTCCAATCTCCAGACTTAGCACAGATCCAGAGATCTGCAGACTGCACAGCAATAGCAATATACATAATGCAAGACAGTTAAGGATTTGGTAATTAATTTTGAGTTATGTGAAAGCATTCGGGCAGTAGACGAAAGGAATGCTTTTTAATAGGCATGCCGTGCAATGCAACTATAGCTATGCAACGCAGCGCAATGTTTGGAAATGTAATTACCATTTGCCATCTAAAATATTCAGATTTCCTTCTCAAAGCGTATTGGTTCGAGTCACTTTACATTTCAGCTTCCTACAGCGTTTGATCACTACTCCCTGAACAGTAACAAACTCCTGCTTCTTATTAAGATTGAGTAGGCCATGGCGTGCTGGCAAGCTTGTAGAGAGAGATTTAGTCCCAAGATTATTAGGGCAGCGAAATAATAACAACGTTGCACGGTTGAACACAGCGACAGTTACGTCCGGTGCCCGATCTCTAAGCTACATATGCTTTTGTCTTCAAGACCTTTTCATTCAATCATCCCAATATGTTTTCCTTTTCATATGCATAATGCATAAGATTAAAAGTCAACTTATTCCGAATTGTGTGTCATGTCGTAAACATCCGTTCCTAACAGTTCATGCTAAGTTGGAATAAAAATCTGTTAGGCGCTATCTCAGGTCAGAATCAAGGCGAAATTCCATTTACTGCACACGAAATTGAATTTTTATTACTCTGAACGCTTCACGGCCGGCTCTTTGCTCCAAGTTTGCTGCTTCACGCTTGCTTGCCCCAGTGCCCAAGAGGCGGTTCCAGCGAAATTGGGTTTTATGGACATTTTATGTTCGACTTTCACTAGCCATAAAATCAGAACCTTACATGTGGACACTAATGCTGGAAACTTGTACCAGCCTGGAGGAAGGTGGTCCCAACATAAAAGCCATGGGATTATTACAAGGCATGACCTATCAATTGACCGCCTTAATTAGACTCATAAAAGCCTTCCATTAAGCCTCTCGGCTAGAGCTCAATGTCTGATTTCTACGCAACCAAGATTGACTTATGAAGCAATGGCCTCAAGCAATGCAATGCGGAATTAGAGATTTACGCAGACATGTCTAAGCAGAGAAGGAGAAAGAGTTAAATAATGAAGTGTCGCTGAGGTTGACTGACATCATATCTCTCCAGCATAGAGCCGAAGGCACGCTGCCCTAGAAAGGAGCTAGGCAACGTCATTCTGAGTGGAACAATGATCAGCAACTTAATGTATGTTCGTGAAGTTTACGGCATTAAATACACACTTCCTGACATCATTTCCACTTTAGCCCGCTGTTAAGCCGGAGGTTCGGTCAGATGGCAAAGCAGACGTGCACGAGATGGGCGAATTTACGAGACTGGCATGTTCAAAGACTTCCCAAGACTCACAGAGGACGAAACTCAACTTGCAATGGGATTATTTCAATTAAAAATGGCGCCAGCCCTCGTAGCCTTTCACCTCGAACACAAAGACGATAAGTTTAAAATTTGGATCCTTGAAGCCGGACAACAATCTTCGAGTAAAACTTGCATCCAGACATAAATCCAACGTAGCACACGTTATCTGGATGGCGTTCACGCCAGGTATTTGAACATTTCAATCTTGACCATATTAACCTGAACTTCGTTGTCAGAACTTCTTGGATTTTTGCAGGTTACAATGGTCCAGACTCAAACAAAGGTTGGTAGTGCAAGTGCCCCGTAGGTGGACGAACTGTTGGAATGTACTATCACATCTCCGCAGTCTTATGGTATTTTGGCTTCGCAAGACATCAGGCCAGAATTATTTTCCTAGCCTCAAAAGTCGGCAATTGTCTTCTGAGTGCCGCTGACTGCACGAGATTCCACCCAGTTGTGTAGAATATATCTATATATATATTATTGTACAGCGAATACCCGACTAGGAAAATAGTTGGGGGCTACGGCCCCTGAAACCCCAGAAATAGTACTTTACTCATAATTGAGTCGTTTCTTGGATTCTGGTGGTCGTTCATTTTAATCGACACGGAGGACCAAAACGGAGACAGGTAGTAATAATTTATTAAAGGAATTCAGCAGAATCGCTAACACAACAGGAATTTCTTGTTGGATAGATCACACGGATAACGCACGTGAGATTACACTGGTGGTCATCTTTGACTAGCCACAGTGCCCACATCTGATCTTGCTCACCGATACATTCCACAAAACATCTATCCCCTACAGAAAGCACACCTCAGGCTTAGTCTGCATTACGGCAGGCTCCTGGTACAGCGGTTTGAAGTTGGCAAGTTTTGGTCGAAAATGTCACTTTTTTGGACATTCGCCGAGCCGTACCTCCGAAGGGTTGCATTTCCGGACGCAAGTTTCCTGCCTCAAATTGTCGAAAATTAGGAGTAGTATCCACTGATACAGCTACTTCACGAAACGACTTAGGCCCAAAATCCCCAGAGGGCTGTTGCCGTTTCATTTTCCAACTTCTGTCAAAAACCCAGGAGCTACATTCGGATTAATACAATCTGTAAACAATCAACATTCTGTGAAGTTTACAGCGCACATGTGAGAGGAGTTAGAGTTATGAGAAGATTAAGAAATTCTCTGTCCGCTGGTTTAGATAAAGATGAAACACTGACAGGAGTTAGCAAATTCTTCAAGCAGAAACAATAGATTTACTTTACTTCCACGTTTTCTTGCTATTGTTTCTGATTTCTCAACTCATACATTGAATACTTTGATCTTTCTCGAGCTTAATCCCAGGGGAAATCTGTGGGAATAATGAAATTCGAAGTTATTTAATCTCTTGGTCAGTGCTTCTGAGCTCTCAAAGAAGGTAATATTAAATTTAAGAATTGACCTTGGCCAGTCGTGGCCGTCTCGTAATTTAACAAGCAAAAGTTAGGATTCAATTCTACGACGAATTCGCTGACGTAATATTTACTGATACAAAAGTTTGATGATAACGAATTTATAAACAGACATAAATCAAGGTCTAATGATTAAGTAAAATATTTGCAGTTTCGCCAAGGTGTACCAAAAGCTTTTTGCAACACATTTGCAATGAGGATTTGGCTGTGAATATGAATTTCTCAACGGACAGAACCACATGGCCAGCGCCATGTCCCATTCCATCGGGGTTCTCGGAAATACATTTTTTATCGGAGCCAGCCGACTACTGCAGTTCATAAACTACTTTAATTTCACTTTAATTTCAAGTTCAAGTGTGCGCTCACCACTTGAGATTCGCTTCACCCCTTCGGCAAGGCCAAGGCTTCCTGTTGTTCGTACTTGATCACATCAAGAACCTCCAAGCTAAGGAGATTTCAATGAGCTTGAAGTTAAAAACGGTTTTCCAGTTTTTGTTGCTCGCTCTGCATGCAATCGAAATGCAGACTACGACTAGCACTCCTGCAACCCCATAAATTACAGCAATCCCGTGATAAATAGGACACGAACAACGTTCCAGACAACCTACAAGAGTTGAAAGCCAAATTACGTGCATAACTTATGCTCCCTACATCCGGACGTATAACCTCTTTGTACTAGAACTCTTAATTTCTTTTTATAAAAGCATTAATTCTTCCATGATTACACAAAAGATAGATTAAATGGTTTCTATTATTTTACCATCACAAGTAGACGGGCAATGGAGCCTCTCCGAAATATTTTTGGACTTAATGGCAATTTCCTATGCTCGCCCACAGCAGGTGGGCACTTGTTCTGTCTGGAGTACATTTGAATTTCAAGTATATTAAAAGTAAAAGTGAACAGAATTCTACGGGGTGGTGCTCTGAAGTTCACTTCTTCAACTGTGTAATTCACGTTCAGAGTACACTTCGATGCAATTGATTCCAGACGTGTGAATTTCACTTGCCGTGGGAATTCGTGAATCGAGTCCGAAGGTCGGATCTGACCAGCAAGAAAGAAGTCGCAGTCTATGCATCTTTTCTATGCGCAGCATGTGCAAGTGGCAAATTGGGATCATTGTACGATTTGAGAAGATTACCTTTTGGACATACGGTGCTATAACACCCCACGTGTTTGTTTTGCACAGGGTGAAGCTGCAGCAGTGCCCAACTGTTATGAAATCCAAATAAGGAAGTGGAAAAATATGTGCAGGGTGTGTTAACCGAAAGATGACATGAAATAAAGACCAAAATTAATGCACTCAATTATGTTCTACATGCTCGCATGCCCAAATTCGATTTCAAGTGGAGCAAAGAGTAATTGCAGGTAGGAAATTATTTCGCAACCGGAATTATTAACGATTGTCGGTTCGACTGCGTTAGAACTCAAGACGGTGGCAATTTACCACCATTCCGGAATTGAATCCATGGTTTGAAATTTTAAAAGGGCATCCGCCTCATTAATTCCGTGCTGCGTTCATAAATGAGGCAGCAGCCCATTTTCGCCGGACACAAAGCATAGATGAATCCGGCGGTGCCGGCTTTAAATGCGGAAGACGCAGATACGAGTCAAATTCAAAGTCGCCGGTACATCGCTCCACTCGTCATCTCCGGTACACATAATTACAACATTAGAGCCAAGCTGCGAACGAAAATTCGGCTTCGGCTGACAGAAAACGGACTCAACAACAATGGATTTTCACCGCCACACTGAAGCCCTTGCTTAAACGGCACCATCAACGCATTTGATTTGCATTAATATTCTATTATTTTTATGCTGTGTTTTATTCCGATAGCCGAAACCAAAGCTAAAGCCAGGTTATGGTGGTAAATGGTAATTATAAGGGACTGACTGCATAATGTAATGCATCCGTATCAAATGCAAGACTCTGCTGTGCTCTACGATGGACCAGACCAAAAATCAAAAGCAGTTGTTCATGCACCAAAAGACCAAATGTATTGTAAATGTAAATTCAATAGTCAGTCGGTCCACAACAATGTGGTCCGTGTTCCGAATGAACTGCATGTATCAACAGAGCTTAGTCAGCTTACGGGGCGACGGCGAGCATAGCCTGACACATAAAAAACCAAACCCATCAGCATCCCTCCCTTGCATTACACAGCATTGCATGCATGATTCATGCGATGGTGTAGGACCGAAAGTACACCAAACAGCAACAATGCACATTTCCATTGAAAGTACGAAACATCTGCGAGGAAATCCGGGTAATACCCGAGAAGATTTACCGATTGACAATCCTGGACACATCGAATTCAGAAGCGATGATGAAAACGATTCGAATGACAGTTTTCCGACTTTCACCCATTTTGCAAATGTCCATAAATCATGATAAATGATCATCAAGTCAGACCAAAATTCCTCTTTTTTGAAAGTCTCTCGTTGCTTGTGGAGAAAATGCATGCATGCGTGATGCTGATACACGAATGCAGTGGACTTGGAGTAGAGTTATCGCAGAATAAGCACTTGATACACACACTCGGCACTGCATTGGTGAATAGATTGTATAGGACAGGGCAGCTTTACCAAAATGCCAAGCCAAGTCAAGATAAAGATAAATGAAAGTCCACATACTTGACCAAACCATACAATTTTGTACAGTGCATTGCCCAGACAAGACACTAGACGCTGGCCATTAAATTATGTACATAAATCCACAGACCTGAGGCACTTAAATTTGGAAGCAAGAATAAAATCTAAAGATTTCTTTTCTATCAAATGTAAGTCTGAGGCCGTGCGAGTCATTCATCCGTGTAATTTATAGATGCATCGCATGTGTTGTGAGTTGCACTCACAAATGCAAGTGGGCAGACAATTCCCGCTATTAAAACATAATAGCACAATCGATGCATTGTGTATGAATTGCATGAGTAATAATTTAGTTTTACATTTTACTCTCATGAAACCGCCTGACTCCGAGTAGATTCCTTCAAAAACAAAATTTGACTGATAATTATAGACACATTCGCTTCACCTAATTCGTGAACTGAGAATTTTGCATATTCATCGTTTCATCGGTCTTTGTGCTGAGGCATAGCGCACTATTGTTTCAATAATTGCATGCTGGCTTTTTATTAGCGTTTTAAGAGAGAATATGCGAAGAATTTCTTTTGTTCTCAATCGAACGACTGATCTACGACGAGAACTCACTCAGTCAGCCAGTCGTCAAAGTCTGGGCTAGACCACAAAATTTTAACATGCGTAACTGTCTCACACTGTAAACATCAAACCAAGCCTGTGTAGTATGAAGATGACTTTCTAAACAACAATGACAACAATAAAAATTTAAGTACCTGCCTTAAAATGCGATTTGTCGAATCGGGGACTCAAGAAAATGTAGCCATTTAAGGAAATGTCAGAACTTCAGTAAAAACCTAGCCACCAAAGTGCACAAGATCAAAACGTTACACACAGCAAAGCATCTCAAATTGTACTCATAAAATTCGTAACATCTGTCTGCTGTGCGTGGTTTACCCTGCATTCATTTTCATTAAACCACCCTTTCGTTATCTGTATTTGAGTTTGACTTTAGAACTCGATCGCCGGTTTGACGGGACGGTGAGACTTGAAAGTGAAAAGGTGTTTGCTTTTTAGTCACACCAGTCGCTTGGGTTAAAAGAATGAATAAATATTGTACCCTTTGTACAATGAAGATCACTTCAGGACCATGTACCGTAGAGATGTAAATCCTATTTCGACAATTTCGACTCATATCTTCACACTTCACGCTCAGTCTCAAATTCCAATCTGTACTCTGCTTGACTTCGAGTGTCATTTCTCATATGTGACAAATGAAACACAGGATCAAGTTTACATAAATGGTCATTGGCCAACGTGCAGCACGTGCGGTTGAGGATCTGAATTTGAAATTAAGCGTAGCACAAAAACCACGCAACAATTTATTCACACCATGTCGAATATTTTAAAGATGAAGAGTACCGAGCTTCTGGTCCACCCGCATAAATTAAGGAACATTGAAGGATGCAGATTTGTGTAGCACCAGCATTGAAGATTGCCATGATAAAAACCAATCCACATCACAACACACTTTAATTAAGCTTGTTCACAAGTTTCACGCTTCACACTTTCGCGTTTCGCGTCTGCGTTAATTTGCGTTAAATTACAATTTGTTTACTCGGTCTTTAATCTTCACGCCGCAAGACAATGACAGCGACAGGCGAAACCGCAGACAATGTTGTCAAGGCTCACAGTGTCGCGTAAATTGGTAAGCGTGAAAAATTAAGTTGTCGGCGTCCACCACCCAAACAACACCAACAACACTCGCTTGAGACAGCTTGAGATCCAACTATTCTAAGCGTCGCGTCGCTTCGAACATCCAACGAGAATAAAGTGATTCACAGTTCTCACGAATTACAACGCATAACGCAACGTCATGACTGCGATGACCCATTGATGAATTATCTGAAGATTAATCCTTCCAGTCATAAAATTAGTAAAGTAAATGCGCCACAACTACAAGACTACAACTGCAATTACACAATGGAAAACTACGGAACTACTTTTGAATCTCTTTTGTGACAATGTGGTATCGAAATCGCACTACGTCATTGTGCCGCACGTAAACACCGTCGCCCCTTTTGATGAACGCCGTATGATCATGGGTATAATGCAATATTCATGTTAAAATTGCGCGAATGAAAACAAAAACGAACCGATGTAGTTGACAATGAGAAATTACAAAGTTTGCGACACGTTAGCGTAACTTACCGAGTGAGGCTCCAGTATCCACAGACCACAATTAATTCCTCCGGCGCACTGTTCCAGGGGTTCTGTTCGTAGTTTGTATGTGGACGCAAAATTTGTAATGATTACAAGTTTGCTTCGTGCTCCGTCTCGCCTTTCCGAGAGTATAAATTTTACAATTCAAAGCACATGCAGAATTGTTCATCTATTTGTCACAGAATTACAATTACACAATGGGCTGATTGCCACAACCGCAGCAAGCTAAGGCATAAGCAGCATTCTTATTCTTGGTTGACAATAAATATCCATCATTTGTACTGCTCGGGTATTCGATGCGTGGCACAAGTAATCTTCGTGTCTCTTGTTTTCTCCGGTTGAGTTGATCTCGGATGAATGCGTGCTATTTTCTCATGACTCACGTCTTGGTCTTTTTAGTCTTTAGCCTAGGCTTCGATCTTCCAAGACTTCAGCGAGACTTGGCTCAGTTTCTGAGACGATTTTTTATTATTAGACGGGTTAACGTGGCGTATAAAGCAGGTAATGGACGAGGATCCAGAATGATGAAGAAGAATCGCTCCTCTGACGCTATAAGTGCATCTTGCTGTAGCAGTAAAGGTCTTGCTGCTGATAATAATGTTGTTCCGGTGTAACTTTTAAGTGAAACTCAAACAGCCGCTTGTCTCATTTGGTTCCTTTCACTGTAGTAATAACTCTTTGAATGGTTGAATGAATTGGCACAGTTTCCTCTCTGGTTCTGATTCATGGAACTGCACGCAGCTGAAAATTGCGCTCCCGGTGTCACTGTATGAAAATGTGCACGCGATGCAGTTCTTGACGTGACACTCGTAAACAACAGAAACAAACACAAAGCAACACTTGGTCACCTCACAAAACTGTGCTTGTTTTCATTGTGATTGCGATTGTGATGTGTACCATCGAAGTGCATTTGGCTGACTGTTGTGCCGAGGAAAAATTACATTTAAAGCACGTCTATGCGGCTGGCTAAACGCTAAAGTACTCGTCTCTTTTTCTATCTGTATTTTATGATGATTTTGGTAATCTTCTCCCATATATGTGCCTGTGTCGTACCTCTCGCAGTGTTGCTTGCGTCCTTCCTTCGAAATTATGGTGTACAAAGAGACCAGCAAAGGATGGCCATCAACAATGAAAGACCAGACGCAGACCAGCAAAGAGCAAACTTTGTTAGCAACAATGCATGCTCCAACAATGTGCCACGGGAATGTGTAGCATTTCTAATGCACACAGCTTTAAGCCTGCTGCTGTTGGGTACATTCAAAGGAATGAAAGAGGACCCTTCTTTTCATTTTCATTTTCATTTTCATCCTCACTCTCACTCTAATAAGGTTCGGGCAGGCGTCGGGCGGCGCCTTTCCACACGGGCCCGAGTTTCCGCCAGTGCATCCTTTGTTTTGCCCTTTTTGTGACCAGATTCATTTAAGTTTTAATCTTAAATGGTCTGGCACTGTCCATGCTCTTTCCAGTTCCTACATCATCAAATGAGAGAAGACGATTGAGTCAGTTTGAGAGTCGAAAATTAAAGCTGGTTCTGTCCAGGCACGATCAAATCGGATTTCGAGCACCCTTTGGTGGCTGTTCTTGAGACAAAGCAAGGCCGTGCTATGCATGAGTGAAGTTGAGCGAAAAGGCAATACGAGATGCAGAGTACTTTTGAGCTTGAACTTTAAAGAATTGTATTATGTTGACTATGCTTTACGACGCAAATGCTGATGGGAGCCGCCGCCGTAGATATTTCGCCTGCTATGGATATTTTGCTGTTAGCAGTAGTTGGCACTTGGGTTCAAGAGAATTGTTGACCATCGCATCGTAAACATATTCAGAGAACCGTACGGTTTCAGATCCCCTGCTGGTGTCTGGTACTGGGAAGAGCACTATAGGACTGCAGGCGCAATGCGGACAGCGATCTTTAATCTGTAGGCAGTCTGGTGCCCTACGCTGCGCTGCCTGAGAGAATATCCGACGTTGCTAATGAGGAGAATTTTGAAGGCACCTTCAAATAAAACATAATAATGAAAAGTCTAACTCGGCTCGGTTGAGGAGGAAAAGGTTCAAGAATGAGAAAACACATGAACTTTAAATTAGTTTCTTCTTTACTTCACAGCGTTCAACTGCAGGAGTGTACGAGACTATAAAACAAAATAGACGAAAACTCCAACACGGCCAACACCAAGACCAAGTTTCCATTATTCTTTCAAGACTCTCCAGTTGGGGTTCATTTAAACCAAATAAATGTCTCTACTACTCACACTCGGTGTTAATGCTGTTGTTGACTTATATTTTCCTGGTTGAAATTAACTTTTTCAGGACCGCGCAACTGCGACGATCGTATTCGTTGAGCTGCTGAGGCCGCTAATTTGGAAACAGGCGAGACGAAAGGGGAAGCGGGAAATTATTGCCGCGTTTTATCATAATTCTTTCACACCTTTTTGATGCTTTCCTTTCAGTTTTCTTATTAGTGCTTAGATAAATGATGTGTAGTGGGACGAACGAAGCGGAACTCACTGAAATGCAGTGAAATAATGCAGGAGTGCAAGTCAAGGGCAGAAGAACAGATGCCAGTCTCACTTTATCTTTCATTAGCCAGGCGTGTAGTAGCGGTGGTCGTGGCAAGGGAGACAAGGGTTAACATAAAGAGGAAGGAGTCGTGAATCTGGACAGAGAAAGGGAACCATCTTGTCACGAGCTTATAAATCGGATAAAGATAACATAATTACAACAATACAACTCTCGGACTCGGGCATAGCAATTTATTAGCAACGAGCGGAAATTAATGGTTTATTTTTGTTATGTCCACTACATACTTGTAACATTTTCCAGTGATTTTATTGTCTAAGGCAGTGACATAGTCATGGTGGCTAGTGCTGCTGGAGTCGGTGAACCTTGTCGGTGGTTGTCACATTTCCACAAGGAAAGAACTCATCGAACTTATTATAAGCAGACAAATTATACTCGTGTATAGTGGAAGCATGGTCCTTTGTCCAGTGTTGATCAGAATTATCACTGTAAAAGAGAATATTGAGAGTTCTTGGATTAGGAACTCACCCATCGTCACCGGAAGCACCACAAAAATGCTATACATACCTGCATCAGTTGAGTCCAAAGCGTTGTAATCCGATCTTCGCGGTGCCGGTCCAAGTTCTAAATTAATGATGACAATGACATTACAATTAATCGAGGCTTCTCATGATGTAAGCTTGGGAGGATGATTACCTGATGCAATGGTGAGGTTAACCATCTTGGACAACGTGCTCCAGCCCCATTTATTCCGGGCCTTAAGTCCACCTTCGAATATGCTATTGTTCGTGATTCCGTATGTCGTGAACGCTTTGCTGTGGAGAAAACTGAGTGAGGGGTCCGCCGGAATGGTCACCGTTCTCCACGCTGCGTGTCTCTCTTGTTCCTCATCAATTTCATCTTGACCATCCAGGTGTCCTGGTTGATCACCTCGATTTGTGCCGCTCGCCTCATTCTCATGCTTTTTGTTGATCACTTTATGTAGTGTTGTAACACGAAACGTAAGTTGGTAATCAATCAGCGGGCTGTAGGATTCCACCACCCAGAATAATGTCATTTGAATTGAACAGTCTGGAGATGTTAAAGTTGTCGAGAGCAGTGACTGAATTGGAGCATCGAAATGGGGCAATTTATTTCGATTTTGGTCGCCCTGATTAGTTGGCAGTTTCTGTCTGTATTTACTAGCTCTCTCATCTTGATAGGAATTTGGAATGCATGGTGATATTCTCCACTTCGTCACATTGGGCTGTTTCGGCACACCTTAATTAAGAAAGTTTACACGTAACGCTCACGCTGGACACTTCATTCTACTTAATTGACTGATAAAAATTAATCAAGCCACAATTGGGCCTAATAATGGCTACCTTAACTTGGGCGACACATAAAATGTGTGTCTGTACCTGTCAGTTCAATGTGCCTTGCGTCAAACCCAAAGGAGTTATTTGCTATGCAGGTGTATATGCCGAAATCAGAACCACGAACTGAATTCAGAATCAAACGATGCTCCCTACCCTTGACTTCGGTGTAAACACGTGGCGTGTACTTGATTGGCGCTTCCTGAAACAGCCAGTGAACCTAAGAGCCACAAACATCCAGGAGTTTTAGCAATAATGCTGTGTTTCTGAAGTCCACGAAATAATTACCTCTGCCCTGGGGTCTGCTCTCACATTGCAGGTCAGTTCAGCTGGATACCTTTCTCCACCATGCACTCTTCTCATGGTTAAAGTTACTTCTGGAATATCTGGAGAAGGAGAATTTGAGGACTTCTGAGTTATTACCATACTTCAATCAGTTAGACCTCTCAAGTCAGGACAATTAATAATTGCCTCTGAATGCCTTACGAAGAACGCGGACGAAGATGGATCCAAACACTGGCGCTCCAATCTGGTTGCTGGCCTTGCAAATATAAAGGCCTGCATCGTCCCTGGTTGCATTTTCTATTTTAATGTAGTAATTTCGAAGAAGATAAAGATCTATTGGAATTCTTCCGTCCTAAACAAAAATGGAAACTGAGTGCAATCATAATCTTATTATGAAACCAGATCATTCTGCTGATGAAGTGCTGCTAGTCAGGCTCATTGCGACAAACATACAAATATGACTAACGCGTTTGGACCAGCTAATCGTCGGCACTGGGTTTCCTCTTGGAATGCATCCAATCCTGAACGTTTCGTCTTCGGTTACAATTACGGACCCAGTATCGGGCTCGATGGTGAGAGAAGGAGGATCTGCATCAAAAGCAAGTGTCAATGAATATTCGCATGACAAATGCGATGTCAACTTTTCTTAGCTTGCGCCTGGGACCTGACATGACAGAGGGATTCTTTGGTCTCCTGTGACTTTTGTGTTGTACTGCATTGACTAACGGTACGGACTTTTAATGGTCACCTCGTCTACTCGCCTCAATGAATCTAAAAAGCGGCTGAATTTGCGATTTCAAGCTTCACTGAAGTAGAGGCTCGTGATAATAATTGTTTGTTATCACACGCTCTAGTTTGTAAACTATTATTGTAATCACTCATCGCACTTCGCATGTTTATTTCAGAGATGCTGAGCGGTCTGTATTCTGCAAACAAATACTTGAGAACTGGGTCAACTAACTTGTCCGGTTGTGAAAAACTCTAAAAATATGGCAGTCTTCGCTGGAGAAAAATTGCACAACGAGGTCATCAAATCATAATGTTATTGATACTAACAAAATCACAACATGCATCAGAGTCGGTCTTCCATGCATGAGCACTTTTCACAAATCTCTGTAGGAGTTTTCTGGAATTGGAGACAAAAAACAAACGATTCTTCCATTTTTCGAGTAACTGGTCCGAATATTTTCCAATAAGTTCGAGCTCGAGCCAAGGCGAAATTCACATTTCTCGCGAATTTAAAAGGTCAAGCGTTGACTGAAGCACTCACCTACAATCGTAACAGTATGGATTACACTGAGCATTGGCAGCGTCGTTGTGATGAGACATTCGTAGGAACCTGCGTCGTCTGGAATGATGTGAGATAGTTCAAGCGTAAATTCTTCGAGGAGGCGTACTCGTCGGGGATCAAATGAGGGCACATAATGGTTGCCAATTAGTATGTTGTTCCGGTGTCTCCAAAGTAATTGGTTGTCTCCTTCAAAGGAAGCAGAAGGTTTGTTAAGTACATGACCTGAATGACCTTAAGCAGGTTGGCCAGACGGCAGGCAGGAGAAACCGCAGATGTCCAACACGTGTCAGAGCTCAGAGTAGTAATTACACTGATTAATATTTGCATTAACAGGAAGCATAAGCACACGGTGAAAGTTTACATCTGCCACTTGTCGTGGTTGGGCTCGGGAGGAATTTTCGAGAGTTCTACGTTTCTGCTCGTTTGAACCCAAAGTTTTCACAAAACATTCACTCAACGTGTCGATTTTATCCTTTGTTCGAGACGGGAGAATTCTTTTCAACCGCTGCTTCATGCAACTTCGCAGTTGTTTGGGCAAACAAACTTTATTGGAAACCTCAAACCACACATTTAATTAATTTATTCTTTGTTGTTGAGTGAAAACAAGCGAGAGAGCGCTTTGACCCCCGAAAGAGAGCGAAGAACTTTTACTCGTCACTCCTCTCGTGCAAAAATTGCGCACTTACCCAAATTCTGCACTGCACACGGCAAGAAGATTGTGTCACCAGCCTGGACAATTAGATTCAGCTGCGGACTGTGGATTTCCACTGGTGGCAGGATTTGTGGCAGGATAATATGTGGTGGCGGAGGCGTGATTCGTGTGGTTCTGTTGCCGCAAATATTGAAACTGGATCCACCGACGAGCGTGTCTGGGGCAGTTGTCACCAGCGCGCAGCCTGTCACGATACTTTGGACTTCACAGTCACTCAGCTCTACGAATAAATTTAAACATAACAGACAACACAACATGGTTCCAATGGACACGAGCGGAATAAAAGTTAAATGGAGATGTCACTTCGTTTCTGGCCTGACTTTACTTGTGTCTTGGACTAGGGCCAAGTATTTCACAGCGCATTAAAAGGATTATTAAGACGACACGGATAATCGATCAATTACAAAGTCTGCCATTCTGGTAAATTATGTGTCGTGAAATTAGGATAGGACGAGACACCAGATACGAGTTGGATCCGGACGTTGCTAGAATCAGGACGAGGACCAACGCTTTTGGATCTAATCAGACCAAGAGTGGTAAATTGTGAGCAAAGGTCTTAAAAGGTTTGTCGGTCATAGTCTGCTAGGCTCTAGGCTATCAATGTTTAGATCTTGTGGTTTGAAATAATAAAAATATTGATCATATTAAATGTGAGTCAACTGGTTGCTGCCATATCTTGATATTTGAAATGTGTGCTGAAACGTCTGTCATGGACTTTTGCCAATCTGTGCTACGAAATGAGAAAGATGGTTCACGATTGAGTTAAAATTATGACTTCGTGGTATCGAGAAGCTAGGGAATATTCCATACTTTTTATTGAGGCGGAAGAAATCTCAATTTCGTCATAGTTTTATGAACCATTTAACTTCATATACAGTAAGATACGGGAAGAATGCGGCTGCTGAGTCCGACGGTACGACTCAAAACATAAGTTCAAAATTGTTCAGTACTATTTACGTGCGAAAAATTGCGAATGTGATGCCAGCTTGTCTAATAGAGTGCGAACAGATTTGTTGCACAAGTGCTTGTCTAATGAGGATGTGCAGATGTCATCATCAACTAATTGGGCATGCCGAATTGGTGTTTCGGACTTTGTTTAACTGTGCCGTGCTAGTCTAAATGACTATGGCGCTTGATGGGACAGGTTCTATTGGCTACGAACACTAAATTTCTTTGGGTCAACTTAAGAAGCTTCTTTAGATTGGAATCTCAACTAACTCATTGATCTGTCATACCACCAACTCAGAAAGGCAGTTATTTGCGTGCTGCATGCAATGTTTCTGAAACCAGCGCGGATTTCCAGTAATTCACACGAGAACTCCGCCCAACAATGGAGAACTCCATATTCCAGTTACCTGCTGCGCGACACAAAAGTAATTCCTTTTCTGTTCAGGGTGGGTCCATTCGTCCGGGACTTTTCGTGCTCATTTAATCAAAGAAATTTTTGTCCTTCAGCAGGCAGTGCAGTAGATAGTCTTACCTGTGAGAACGAAGCACAATACACACAATACGTTAACTAAAATCCGCATGAAAGAATAGAAGTATGTTGCACGGCTCGGATAAAAGTTTCTCATGATGGATTTGCAAGACTTGGACAAGTGAGACTTTCTGCTTTTCTTGCTTGAGCTTAAACTTCTTCACTCATAGTTCGTTTTCACTCTGCCGCACAGAACTTTCCTCCTTTATGCTAAGACGCTTAATTCATTTCACTCTTCTACCAGCAAGACGACGGCCTCAACCAAAAAGTTCTAATCACTGAGAACTTTACTCAATCTTGAGGAAACACCTTCCCAAATAGTCTTAAGCCTAGAAAGATTTCGTAGCCTTTGTCACTGAATCAAAATTGGAAAGTGCTTTTTGGTTGACGACATGCTAACATTTTAAAACAAGATTTTAATCTTTTCGTTGGCTCACTACTATATGCACCATCTCGTTGGTTATACCACTCCGAGTTATAAAATATTACATCAGGTTTATCACGTTTATCAAAATTAAGATCTTGGCGATTTATTCGGTGGGATTCAGTGAGAGTGAGACGGTAAGTGCTAAATCAATGGATTCAATTTCGAAATGAAATGCAACGCCAAGGCGAATGTGTTTTGGACTGGGCACTCGGAACCAGAGCACTGCACCAGGAAAGACTTTGAAATGGAAATGAACCTGCGGGTTTTTAGCAATGGTGACTTCATGAGGTTTGAAGTCAAAAAACGAAAGCACGCTGTTGGTGTATATTTAGGTTTGCGAAATATATTAAATATTCATTTCTTCCCACATATGTTTGTGTAAAGTAATATATTGCCCACAGATTGCCATTAAGGTGTTATGCCAAGACGGGCGAAGAGACGTCGACACAGAATGAACCAGAAAGATGGTCAGGATTCGGGAGTTGGTGAGCCGAAGCTGAACCATAGAGGCGGCGATAGGAACCCGAATTTTGAGTAGCAGTATAAACTTAGAACGCTGTACGTACAAACGATGAAAACTTGTCAACTCAATCCATTTGCCTTCCATTGGCCCACTCCTGTCTATTTAGCGCTTGCCACTGATGAGTGTGTCAAGCAGATTACGGGATGTGGGACTTATGAATACAAATGACAGCCTAATATCCAGTCTGCAGCCCCATTTTGACTAATATTGAATGAATTCATCCGAAAATCGGTGGCATTTCAGGCACAGTGCAAGAAATTCTTTGTAAGCCTTGCCAAGCAATTTGAAAAGCTATTCTTAAAACTCACTCATAACATTTCTTTCATTTTGTGCAGGGACAGTTTTCCATTGATGCACAATAATAATGGTAACGGTAATAGCACGTTTCATTTTTCCACGCCTTGGGCTAATAACTCTTTTACTTTCAATTTTCTTGGCACTGGCATTCTGGCAGTCTATTTCATTTTCATTCTAAAGAACAAAACAAAGGCAAGAGCCTGCTCTAGAATTCAAATAACGCTCCCCCTCTTTGTTTTGGTGTGTGACTGTCTAATATGTTTATAATAATTACTCCAGTAAGCCCAAGAGGAAAACTCATTATTTCTTTCTCAGATTTGATTAACACAATGTTAATTTTCGTTTACGTTTCGAAATCAGCGCATGTGATTGGGAAGGTTTGGTGTGGCTTGGTGTTGGCCCCTGCCAGTGGACTTGTTGCTGGTGGTACGTGGACTTTGTAAACTGTTTCATAACTTCAAGCCATATGCTGAGTAATCATTTTATCTTCGGTTTTGGTTTTGGGATATACTCGGATCCCATTGACCTGAATTCTTTATGTTTTGTGTTTACTTTGATTACATGTGCCCGATCGTAAGCATGCGTCAAAAATTCGAATTAGATCAGTCAGGAAGTATACAAGACGCCAGACCAAACAAGGTCACTCATTATTGCAGTACAAAACAAGCCTGTTTGTGTATTTATGTATGCGAAAGATGCTTTCTGCGAAAAAGAGAAAATCATTAAAGGAGAAATGCGTATAATAATAATAACCATGAACCTAAGGCCAACGGGCCAGCCGTTACAAGACCAGGCTTGCATTAATGCTGAAGTGCAGACAGAAGAAAAACCACTGAGAGCTCTAACTAACATTCTTTCTTTCCAATTTGCACTCAAGCATAAGAACCATCCACTTTTCATACATAAGATCCAAAAGAAAAAGCAGGAAACAAAACTTTGGAAACTAACATCTCGTACTAGGAGATGGTTCAGCTACACGAAGAAAGGCAAGCATAGCAGGAAATGAAGAAAGATTCTGGAAAATGATGCGCAGACAACACGCCACAGAACTCGAGTAATAACAGCAAGCACGACCGGGTTCCAGACTTTCTACTTTGTTCCCGAAACATTCACACTTGCAAAAAATGAACTCAGTGAAGAGATAGCTTGCACCTCGCGAATTGGGGTTATGCGTACACATTGCAAAGCAGTGAGAAAGGAGAAAGCGTGCCGGGCCGGTTGCTGCAAGGCTCCAGTACATCTTTCTTGCCTTGGCGAAACCAACATCCGCAAAATCATAGCTGAAAAAGCACAGCATTAGAAAGTAAAGGCAAGCATTCGTACGTAGTGTCGGAAGTCTTGGAGCTTTCACATTCGCATACATTTTCATTTTCATACATTTTCGTCCATGCTAATAGAGCCGGAGAAAGCAATGTGCCCTTTGACTGAGTGAATGGTTATGAAACTGCAGACAAAAACGCTTTCTCTTGCGCCACGCAGCTGGACGCTGATTCCTTTCCTTTTGAGGTGTCCTACATTCATACTTGCAAAAAATTCGCGACAAACGGTAGCGAAGAATAGGGTTTCCTTATCTTGCATGCCAAGCTTTAGCCGCATTGATTGGAATTTTATTCATTGACGCCATGACGAGTCCGCAACTCCAATCTCATCTCCGTACCCACCAACGCATCGGAAGTTGTGCGGTCGGAACTGAACTTAGAATGCAGGCGTTGGTATTGTAATAAATCAAGAACCTTTGTTAATACAATTTGACAACAGCCTGAGCCTGACTTCCCTACACCGCCGCCGCACGTGCGTCAAGTTCAAGCGTTCAACGCTTCTGCAGTCACAGGAACTGAAAAGATACTGCAGAAGCCTGCTGTTCTGCGGGGTAGATAGAGTAGAACAGAAGGTTGTTGCTGAGCATAAACAGTTCCATTCAGCATGGCATGGCATGGCTCGACACGGCGGCGGATGGAATGGAACCCAGACTACGCGTAGTTCAGTTCAGCTGCTCAGTAGCTAAGTAAATTGTATTTACTTTAGCACGGGCAGCATTATTCTTTCAGTTTCAGCTTGCTTGAGCCCTGTTCTGTTCTACTTTACACAAGCCTTGAATCTTTCACATTTTGCATTTGCACTAGCAGCCGTAGAATCTGCCATCCGCTGGCTCTAGCTCTAGTTGTTTTGCTCCATGTTCTGTGGGAAAGTGGTTGGCACTCAACCAACCTTCCGATTCTGCTACTAGTCTTCTTCGGAGATCCAGCAAACGTGCAACGAAACGTGAGACGGCAGAGTGAGAGTACAGACGGGAGACCTGCTTTGTGCACACCGACGAGAAAGAATTCAATTCTCTCTGTTGTTTTTCTTTATTTATAAAAGACTTTCCACCGTGCACGCGTGACGCGGTCTTTTAGTTGCAGTTGACAGTTGGACTTTCCTCGTTCTACTTGTGGACACAATTTGTGTCTGTGCCCTCGTGCCTCGTGAACTTGTAGAGCAATGTGAAATATTGCACTCGTTGACTCGTTGTCCGTGCAGCAGTAGCAAGTGGATGGAAATTTAAAGCAATCATAAACTCTTGGAACATTTTTCTGCCTTCCTCTTTAATTTTTTCATCATCGTCGCCCGACCAAGTCAACCTTTCCAACCCGCCTTGCCCCGTTTCGTAGAAAAATCAATATCGAGTTAAAATTCTACAGTTGAGATTCATGTATTTGCTATTTTGTGAGATTTATCGTTCATTCCAAGTCCAAAGTAAGTCTCAAGTCCAACTGTTCCACAATCTTCTGCATGCCGCCTTCATAAATCTATTTTTATTCAACCAATTTAAAATGCACTGTTTAGTCTGCTCTTGAAACCCGAAAACCCAAAGCCGTATTGCTGTGTATTTTGTGCAAATGGGAACAGCATCTCAGCTTCTCAGCGTGGCTTAGCACAGTGGCAACATAAATCTGTCAGTTGGAGCACGGTGCACCAGCAAGTGACTAGAACGAGAACAGGAGCTGTCTTTAATTCCCAAAGTCAATGTTAGCGTCTAGCAGCTAGCGATCAAGCGTGGCCGGGAAATAATACATAAAACACGTCTCATCACATATTCACGTACATGTGCTGCGCTGGTGCGACTCTTTCCATTGCCATTGAGAACGTGGATAACTGCATCATTACAAGAATATTTTCCGCTTAATTCCGAGTATCCGTCAATGTCAAGTTAACAGCAGCGGGTTGGTGTTGTTCATTTTTGTATACATTACGTGATTGGCGATTATACAAGAGAAACAGTATTTACATTTGACATAATGGTGCCGACACTAATTGGACGCGTGAACGTGAGAGTAATGCACGGCTGTACCTTCGCTATTTCTACTCCCACAACTGCGGCTTGACTTTACCATTGCCAAATCTGTCTTACATCCAATGCAAACTGAGAATTTTAGTTAGTGTGCCAAGTGCCAAGTTTACTTCGCCAAGCTGTTCGATTTCATTACTCTACAACAACCATTGAAATATTAGAATTTTGGTCACTTTCTTATTTTCGTTCGTCTTCTTGGGAGTCCAACAATAGCAACGCGGTCTATTAAATTGTAAGTTCTCAATGTAGCGTAATTGTTGCATGCTTGGCTAAAGTTTGGAGACTGGTGACTAATTTGACTATATCGGGACACGACAAACTGCCATAAAGCGTCTGATTCCGTCCAGGTTGAGTTAACGCGGTGGTGTTGGTTTCATGCTAATGCTAAGGTTGTGTTTCTGAGGTGCAGTAGAGAGTTTAGCAGAGAATCTTGTACCAGAGACCCTGTTTTATACACTAAAGGAAGATTCACGTTATTCTGTATTTAAGTAAGTAATGAGATTTTCGCCCTAACCTCTGCCTTGTGGTAGTGGTTTACGGTTCGATTGATGCGACGTGTGCAATTTTCATTACTCATTAAAACACTTTGGTTATAGCAAGTGTGCATGTATGAAGATGCGTAGACATCTTTTGAAAATTACGGTTGATTGAAAAGGCAAACGGAAACTGCACGTCCACGGTCACCTGATACTGTGTACAAGAGCAAAGTGTAGCTTGGTACAATAATTGCAGTTAACATGCACGGAGAATTTGTGGTTGCACGCGGTTTGAATCTTGAATCAACTTCCGACCTTTACAAAACTCAGGTATTTACTCTCTGATGTATTCATTATTTTCTTATTACAGCTCGCAGATCAATCCGTGTTGACAAAAGCATTCCGCATAATACACATGCATCTGTTAAAAATGAAACCATCCCATATTATTGGTAATCGTCACTTCAAAATTGCAGAGAATGTCAGAACCAGAATGCTGACGCTACCTTCCAAATACGAAACACTTGTTTCGCACTTTTACGATTGCTTGGAGAACTTTCTATCTTGTGTGTAATTTTATGACCAAATATAAGGGGCCAATTTAGCCTGCTCGCATTGTCGAATTACGGTAAAGTCAGTAATGTTTGTACGTTGGGTTTGGTCCACCCTGCACTCTGAACAGGCTTGTGAAGCTGAGGCCGGTAATATTACATCACTCAGTTTATATCCGTGTTAGTGGCAATAACGTTCATACCAGCATAAAAAGTATTTTTGGATTGTCCGCTTGCTCATGGCCAAGAATCCCCAAAGTACATCTTTGAGGTTTGAGCTTTCTTTTCCGTCCAGCTGCATTGTCCTTTTCTTCTTGCAAACAGGCGAGAGGCGAAATGCGAAATACAAAATGACCACAACGGTGACGGCAGTGGCAATCATCATCAAGGCTCGGCTCGCCTGCTCTGCGCGGACAAACCCACGAGGATCTTTTCTTAAGAATTGTCCGGGCCAGTCGAGGAAAGAAATCTCCAGAAACACATTTATATTTTATGTCGGCCTGCTAGGAGAGTCATGACAGAGACAGAGAAGGCCAAGGTTCTTTTTGCAAGCCGCTGGTCTGCCTGGTGCCTGGCAGTTGGCGATTGTGCGATTACTGCACGAAGCACGGAGAAAAGAAAGACCTTTCTAGCCAAGCTAGTAATGTTTATGATTATTTATTCACAGTAAGACTAGTTGTGCTTACATATGGCCAACTTTACTATTTCATATTATTGCATTAGAACTTGAACTTAACCGAAAGCGACACCAGATCTATTCTGGAGCACTAATTTTACTAATGAGACCCGTTTCAATGCCAGTCATGTGAAGTCAGAAGTCTCAAGGGCTTGGAGCTCGGAATTTATAATTTAGACCAAAAGGTACACCTAACTCCAATGTTCTAAACGAGTTCGCTTGGTGCTGAACCCCATGTTAGTTCTTCTGCGTTAGAAAACCGCGCTAATTAGCGTTGTAACTCTAAAATTAAAGTCTTATTTAATTACGAGCTGCCTAGTCTTTCCTGGTCTTGCCTTTGTGCTTGTCGCTCGAGGCAGAATGCATGCTTGAGTGTGGAGTCTGTTTATGAACACTGAATCAGAATTTGCATGTGCTAAAATCGGACATGGACACGAAAAGTCAATTATACAGAACATGTCATGCGTCAAGCACGTGTATGCTTAAACTTGCTACCCCGCTGCTCATTTTGAATATCTAACCTTGAGTGTCACACTAATTTGTAAAATTAGTCGGACAAATTAAAATATCGGTGCGGAAAATGTGGCGGGCGTGCAGATGAGGAAACGAAGCCTGGCAGCCAGCGTACAATGCAACAACCGAAGCGGTAAACGGACGACACTAATAAGCTTGCGGTTAATTAATGTGCATGGACAACGCATGTAAATAAATGTAAAAGAATGTAATAAATGAATGTACGTTAGCGAACTGCAACTATGAACTAACGAGAACGGTTATGAGTTAAGCCTAAGCCACATACCGCATTAGCATTAACATTTCGCTTCGCTGACTTCACACATGAATTTTCAAGTAAGGACAAAAGGATTAAATTGATAGCACCAGCCGCTTAGTGCTATCCACTATCATTTTGCATGTGAACCGAGTCATACACAGCACAGCTGGCTGGCATTAAGCTCCGCTACCATAATTCATTTGCCATTTGCAGTCATTAGAGCATAAATTGCCGAGATAAAGAAGCCACTGCACTGCTCTCCGCTGTGTTAACGCAGAGTCTCGAACATCCGAATAAGGCAGAAGACAAAAGACGTTCAGTGCAAGACATTAGGCCAGACGTATAAATTGTGTGCATATAACAGAGAACCATTTCCTAGAATAGAAATGGACTTATTCTCGTTGTGTGGTGCGGCAAATCAGTGAAAATAGTTTGCGATTTTCTGTCCTTTTTCGCACAGCGAGCCAGCCAAAGCCAAGACAGCGATAACGACGACAGCCGAGCGTGTGTGCTTCTTGTGAAGTGAATGTGACAGTGGGAACTTTTTGCGAATTGATCCTCTGCTCCGAGTCGAGCTTTTTTATGGCTGGAACACTAGCATAGCACAAGCACAACAGCAGTGGAAAGTCATGGCAAATAGCTGCACTTGTAGTTCGCGTCTTGGCTGCCGCGTGCCATATCAAGTGACACACGGCGCTGTCACAATGGAAAGGGGCGACATTTAGATTTAAAAGGTTTTTATCTTTCCTTGTCATCTCTATAAACAAAATGGAAAAATGTCACATGAGAAACTGCGCTTAGTCTTACCATCCATGCCATCTTGCATGCTTGTAGTCTGAAGCGTTGGTGAATTGGGACGGAAGCCATTTCAGTTTTGTGCACAGACAAAGTCACCATCAAGACTTTCTTCGACTTCCTCCGCATGTCTTCTGTCAGTCAGTCATTCATGACAGGAGTCAGCGTCACCAGTCGGGGTTTTAGTAATAAAACGAAACAAGTCATCTCCATTTTGTCGCGGGCGAACTCTGCTGCTCTGCTCGGAAATGAGACCAAAGCATCATAGCTTGATAGCCTTAAAGCAGTAAAGGCTGCATTCAGCCAAGAAAATACAGAGCCTAAAGGAGTGAACCGTAAAATGAGAAAGAAATTCGCATAATATTTCCATTTATATGACTCCTCTCATGACATTGCGACTTTGCGACGCGACATTGCTGCAGCCTTTAGCCTTATTGTTTACTCTTTGCCATTGCCATACACGGAGCGCTGAATCACTGAAGAAAGTTCGCCCGAGAAACTTAATAGGATAACGTCAGTATAAATAATGCAAACTGAGAACTCAGCACCCAAGCCATAGCGTAGCCATTCGAAGTTCTAAAATAGATACCTCGCACTTACATCTCATACACAAGCACAAAACAGCACAGAGATACGATTTCATGGCATGCATGCTGCGAAACTTTATGCATCGTATTGATTCATGTTTTTATGCATGATATTCGCTTCAGAAATATTCATAGAAGCAGAAGAAATGGCAAATAATCACGACATTATTACCAAAGCGGGGCCAAGGTTATTTACGAGTAAATATTGCAAGCTCGAGTTCACGGTTTATATTTACCTTACTTCCAAAACACCGAGAGCGAAGCGAGCATCGAGCATCCACGCTTGTAAGGAATTCATGGAATTAAATGAAAACATCAAGCATGAGTTGTGTGAATAGCAAAGTTATTGCCATATTTTTAGAGCCCGAAGAACGGCTGCATAAAGGTTTGTGCTTTTCTCTGTTACGCTTTGTTAACTGCGACTAGAATCCGGTAAATAAGGCAAGCATACAGTAGAATATTCTATTGACGACGTCGTCTCGTAGATCTTCTGCTGTTGTTTCTTGTGTTGCTGAAAAATGCTGAATAAAAGAGTGCTCCATAAAAATTCAATATTCATGCTGGCCCAAATCTCGAGATACCTTGTTTTCTAGCCAGCCGTCGTCTCTTAATCTATGCGATCTTGATAAATTGTTGTTGGCATCAGATTCGATGTCGCGTAAGCGAAGCCATGCAGATTTTATTTATTTTGGAATCAAACTTGACTTGACGTTACGAGTAAGAAGGAACACGAAACACGCATTGCAGATTCGCCTGGGAAAGGTCATAGGCAGACCAACTCGCAGCTCACTTTTGGAACATAGTTAAGAGCTCACTCAATCTCATTCAGTTTAAACTTGTTACCATTCGCTAATCAAAAAGTGGAGGATTAGAGATAACACGAGGCGTGTGACTCATCGTTGTCAGTTGTAAAGAATTCATGGAATTAATATCCTACCATCTTAACCACTTCAGCAATTACTGATATCGATGCTCACACTGATACCGCAAATGGCGCTTGGCAGTTAGTAAATAGAGCTGAGTCGTTCAATTAATCATGCTACTTATATTTTTGTGTTTTACAGATGAATTTCTGCTACTTCCAAGCGATCATCTCCACTGTCAACGCCTACAGCAACTTTAATCCTTCACGAAACTGCTTGAGATTCAGTTTGTGATGGGGACCAAGACCCTGGAGATGATGATGACATGAAATTGCTTTATCTACTTGACTTACTACTTAACTAATCAGAAGCTAGTCCAAGAGTACTTAATTATTCAAATTCAAAGCTTTTACGACATTCACATAGTTCACATTATTCTCTTATTCTCTTCTCTACTTCAACACCATTCTTGCCATTTACCTGAAAGCGCCAGAAACCAAATCGTTAAAATGACCAAGCACTTTGAATTCAACTGGAGAATTCCTGTACCAGAACCCCTTCTCGAAGGATGCTTCGTTGATCGATGGACTGAGGTAAGCTCTTTCGATGAAATGTTTTGAGATACGCCATGCGCTCGCAGCTGGGGCTTGTTAAGAGCCCAAAGAAACTTGGTGCTTGATGCGCTTGTCGTGTTCCAGAATTGCGTAAACTTATACCGCCCATGACGCTTATGTTGCAGAGGAGTTTATGTGCAACATACTTTTCCATATGGTCATTAGATTGCCATTAGCGAAAAGTAAAGTGTGTTTAGTCATAAAAGTGGCTCACGCCATCATAACCTGATGCGCGCACCCAAAGCATAATAATTCCCGTGTCAGATTTGCGAAACTGATACGATAAGTGCTTGCGCTTGCTTCCATTTTGCAAACGGCAAACGCAGAGTACTTTGCATTAAAACCTCCGACAATCGACAGCAGTAACTACGCCACGCGAACGCGTCGTCGCCGACTTTCGAAGTGGATCGAGTGGTATGATTTACGAAATTATTAATCCGGTACGGTGAGATCTAGTCATCAGCAGTTTGATATGTATGGATCGGCATGACATAATAATAGCAGCAAAATTACGTAATAATAGCATCTAGGATCATTACTGAGCAGAGTACAAACTTGTGTTACAGAAGATCAAAGGTTTGGTGCCGACAAGGAACAGCTTCATTAGCATTAGCGCGATTCGCCAGAAGCTACGCAATGATGCTTTGTTTTGCTCAAAACATGAAATGTAAATTAATGTGTGATAACTTTGTTTTAATGATAGGAAAAAGATGCCGTAGAAATTGAACCAGATTGCCTTATGAAAGTTGATGAATTTGGATTCTTCATGCACTGGAAATCCGAACCAAGGGTATGTCTGGGATTCGTGATTCGTTTGAATCCCGTAACTTTGATTTAATTCGCGGTTTTAAAACAGCTTGCCATACCTCAGACATCCTAATAAGCCATTAAAACTTGTTGCGGATTTCGTCTTTTCGATTACCGTACTGCCTCGCTTGGTTCAACTTCCTCTTATTCTTCTTCAGGCAATTTGTTAAATCGTTGATGATATTGGTTACATGATCATTAACGTGTTCATAAAGTGACAAACGAGAAGCAAACGATGAACCTATGCGACTTTCTGTTATCTCCTACTTTAACGTGAACGTTTCAGACACACATGCAATCGGGCTAATTCTTTGATCAATTTTACAATGATTGATAACTCTACTGAAAGTTCCCACGAAGTATCACAGGCGTCAACCCAGTCCGGGTTCAAAATATCCAAAAATAGACCATGGTAGACATGATAAGATTGAAGATTTTATGTTTCCTCTCATTTTGCAGGAAGGCGACGTATTGGAATTGTGTCAAGTGAATGACATACGAGCCGGAGGAGTACCGAAAGTAAGTCCTGACTAGACAAGATACTTGCTAGTGTGTAAAGTATCTTCCCACTCCAGCGTTCTCTCATAATCCCTTTATAGAGCTTACGTTCAATCAATTAAATTTTCCAGACCAAGTATCATGTAATACTTGAAGCTTCACTCTTTCCAGCGCTCTACTCTTCTCCAGAGTCTGTCTGTTCATGTTCATAATACATGCACTTGAGTCTGGCCGCATGTCCTTTACGACTGCAAATTTCTGTTACATGCGGCAAATAAATTTATTCAAACCCTCAATCCCAGCTCACGTATTAATAATTCACTTGCAGGATATACGACTGGTGAGCCAGCTGCAATCCAAGTACGGTGAAAACCTCGAAGAGAAATCATTGACAGTCTGTTCTGGAACTGACCTTGTGAATATCAACTACCTACATCTTGTCTATCCCGATGCAGAAACAGCAAGGGTATGTGAAAGTCGCTACACTTTCATCTCGTTAGCATAACAATGCAAGACTAGCAGAAGCAGAGGCCGGGTCTCATTTTGCGCTATTCACATGCAATTTGGACGCAGCGTGAGCATGTAAAATAAAGAAATATGATTATTCACACTCACATTTTCTCTCTATACCACGCCAAATTCACTTTCATTGCCGTCATCGTCGTCGTAATTCCAATCGCTCCCATATTACTTATGGTCCTTATCACATAAGTGCAGAGCAGTGTAAAAGTGACTCCATAAGTGCCAGTCTACGATTCATGGCACGTGGGGCGTGGGACAAAGAAATAAGATGAAAGACGCGCAAACTCAATTGAACCATGCATACAAGCCTAAATCGGCTGTATTTTTACAATTTGCACACTCGTCTAAAGTAATGAATGAGAAATTCGATTGTGACACCTCCAAATGTAGTGCAGGTGACACGCTCCACAAGATCTCATTATTGATATGAACTTACTGCTGGTATTTGCATTTTTTGTACGAAATTGTGTCTCTTATCGGTGAATAAAGTCCAGGCAGGAAATGAACACTCAGAGTAGTATCATATTTGTCTCATCCAGGACCCGACTGTACTTTCATAAATCTCTATTTACTCACCAGAGCTTTGAAGCTTCTAAAATTTGTTTCATATATTTTACATGTGTGAGCACTTTACCCTAAATGGACTGCACTCCATTGCAAATTAGATACACGACATGCAGTGACGTAGTTTACGAAAACTTTACATAAAATGCCTCGTGTAATGAACATAAATTTGTGCAGTTCCCACGTAAAACCGTAAAAGGGGCCATTACGAGATTACAGATGAACAATTTACCCACAGGGACAAACAATTGCTGGCAACTTTTCTCATTGCAATTTTCTTGGCAATCAAATACAACTACACCAACGCTGCGATGCTATTGTTATTGTCCTAAGTTCCTCATGAACATTTAGCCTTGACTTTATTGCTAAAATTAGTCAAGGTACGACACGAAAATACAACACTAACATGGAACATGGTGAAGGACAGCTTTAAGGTGGCTGAAGCATAATTACGACGAGAACTTAATGTTTGGTGTGCAGAAGAGGAACGTCTTAATTACAGTTTTGTGACGACGAATTTATTAATACGTATTACCTGATTATTCAGCATAATTTACATGTGTAGCACAAATATGCGAATGTGGTGCTCATAACATAATCTTTTGCATCCTTACATGGCATTAATTAAGGCTGTGGTTCCTTCTTGAGTGTTCTTGTGCCGATCATGAAGATTAAATAACCGAGAACGTCGGATTACGTTCAACATCTGTAAAATTCATAAACCTTTCCATGACGTTCTCACCAATTTTAACGTCTTGAACCTCATGTTGCTAAGTTGTTCTCTGGCGATTAATAATAATAGTACTAACACGATTTACAAGGAGAGCTTCGCCAAACGGCAATGCTGTTACTGAGCTAGGATCATTTGTACGCACTGATGTTTTCCGGTAGCAAATCCCATTTTCCAAAGTTTAACCGTTCTTGCAGCTGCAGACTGCTTGTACTTTGATCTAATATAATATAATGCCAGTACTAATCTCTGTCTCCTTTCTTCCTTCCACTATTCACATGCATCCCAACACAGATTTGGTTAGAGGGAGTTAGAAAGATTACGCATAATGTCAAAGCCAACAATGTGTGCCCGATGACCTGTCTCAAGAAACAGTAAGTTCACGCAACACTCACGTGCACGCTCAACATGGTTGTGTTTACGGATACAATTAATTGATCGATAGCCTTAGTACGTAATTACTTGCATGGCCTTCGGTGTTTCGTTGTTTTCTGTATAATTGCATGATCACTTGACTCAAACATGCATGCACCAATGACCCAGCATTCATTATAACATAAATTACATGCTTCTTTTGAATGTAAACATGCCATTGAATTATGCAAATAGCAAAGTCGAAGTACAATATGCTAAAGCTTAGGTTTACACAGAAACAAATGTCAATTGTCAACTTCGACAGCCCTCACGAACCACAGAAAAGAACTGTAGCCTTTGTGGCGAATGAAAGCACTACTGCGTTGGCGGAACTCTGGTTTGGTGTTGGTCATGTCAATAGTGACAATTTATTCCATGAAGCGCGCGCCCCACGATAATGACGCAAAACTCTGTTTTTAATTATTACCCCCAAGCGAGCAAGAACACGAGACAATCTGCGTTCCAAAAACTTTATGCTTATTTATACGAAATTGCGTCCAAACCATTCTATTTCTTATGTTTCGTTGGATTATTTATAATTATTTTAATTTTATTGTTTTGTTGCTTTTCTTTGATTCGTTTCCTTTTAGACGTGGCAAGCTGGTCTCCGTTCTCTTACCCATAATAACAAGATGAATAATGTGTGTCCCTCAACAAATATCAAGAAACAGTAAGTTCTTTAATAAATGCCAGAGTTTAATCAGACAACGTGTGCAATGTGGTACTGTACTTTCTATTTCCTTCTTTCCTTGTCATGTCTGGTTGAAGTGTCTAGCGCTTTTCTTCCTTCTTCCTCGAAATGCTAATCTGATTCAACGCCCGCGAAAGCGCTCGGTCGAACTTAGGACACTTAAAGCTGTGTGCTACTAATGTCACTCGTGGCACCGACGAATTGTGTGGGAGTTTGAGCTGAAATTATAACAATTTATCACACATACTAGAGCAAGCTTGACTTTCAGACTGTAATTAGAATGGGTCCCTCATGCATATGCATGCGAAGGTAATAATATTGTTGTTGTTTATCCCCGAAGGAAGCCTTTCAAGTCCATTGATTCCACGCTTGCTGTTTTCATAACGTGCTGTGTCGCTTGTTCCTCGTTGAACTAGTTTCGATTTCAAATGTCAACCATTCATTCATTTCGTTGGCGGAAGAAGCGCAGCCTGCAATTACTCGAATGGCGAACGAGCGCCAAGCGCTTTCTTTTTGCCGTGTGATCATGACGTAATTATTTTTGTAGCCACGCTTTTTGTCTTTGTCAGCAACGCCAGTAACCTGAGTGGACTCCCAAATCCAGCTTCTCTCTGCCGCAAAGCAAAACCACGAAATGATGGAGTGGTATTAACGTCGTTTATGAAGCGCAATTACAAATTACAGTCTGCGCGTGGTTTTGTGTACTTTCATGTGATCCATCAAACAGAAATATCATGTCACACGGCACCCGCCTGCTGTATGCACTTTGCTTCGCGGCCTCGATCTGAACTTACACAGGAGTATTTGATGCCATTCATTACATTAATGATAATCTGCACGTGCAGCCGATTTCCCAGTCAGTCTGCCTTTTAATTTGTAAAACAAGTTTTAATTATAAATTTGATCACTTTCACTTTATTGCTTTCACGCGAGAGTCAAAAGTTTGCTTTGGATTCGTAGGCTCGTTGCACAAGTGTAGTGAAATATTTGCCGACTGCCTACTTGTGGCCTCCAAAATTGGGCGGGGTTGAACTCTGCTTTCACCGTGGAGCAACCTCTGAAAATTTAATGCCCTTTCCAGAAAGGGGAAGGGTGACAGACATTTACGTTGATTAGAGGTTGAGATTAAAATTGTATGCGCACGGACTCGGGTCGTGAAAGTTTCGAGTTAATTTAGCACAGATTTTTATCCATATTCACATTCAAGCTAGGAACCTTTTCAGAAAGAGTGCGTAAACATGGAAAGTTTCTAATTATTATTGGACGGAGTGTAAAATTTCATATTTTAATTAAAGAGAAAGGAGAAACCTGTAAAGTAAAGTATTCAAAGTAAAATAAAACACTCAGAAGATCAAATGAACCTTCAAATTGCGAAGCTCCTCTCAACCCCGAGTCTGCGCCAGCCAGTGACGACCTTTCGTTGCTCATTGTACTTTTCCGCTCGTGTGCTTCAATAAATTAGCTAATGCTTTTCTGTACTTGAAATTAAGGACTCATCAAATGTAAACTCGCATGCATTCTTTGTTGTTGTGCTCTTGATAGAAATATGTAGCCTATTTATACTCCAAGTAAGAAAAGTTGTCAATTTAATTTATTTTTATTTGTGTGCTTTCCCATTCTCTTCACCGCGCCGCCACCACGTATCTTCGTCTTCGTGTTCAAATCACACACGCACGCCCAGCTGGATGAGATTAGGATTCTTGACAGATGTAAATGGAAAAGTACCTGTGAAGAGCATAGCACGTACATTTGCTTCTGGAAAAACAGAAAAGTTTATCTACCAGTGTTTGGCAGAGTTGGATCTTCCGTGTGAAAAGGTAATAACACCGAAATAAGTCCAAACTTTATCCGACAGCAAGGTGAAAGTAGATACTTTCTGCACACACGAAACGGCACGTACTATTTCAGGAGAAAGTTGATTCATATTGTATATCTCGGGTGATAGCGTGCGACCTGATTGTGTTTGGATTCGTTAAGGTGCCTACTTTAATCCACTCCACTGTTGAAGTAGCCCAACATCTAAAAGTTCATATTCTGAAACCAGAGTCTCATTCAAAGTCTGACCGGCCTGACCATGTTTTTCATATTTTGAGTTCGCCGAATTGTAAATTGGCGAAATTGGAATTAATGTCAGCGAGGCATCTTCGTTCTTGACAGGTCGGGTGCGACCAATTTGTTCCAATTTCGTGTTGAGAGCATTTCGAAGAAATGACTAGAATTGGGTTCTGCTACGGAAATAATGGCTAAGCCAGGCTACGCTAGACATGGTTAACGCCTTTGTTCAAGGGTCTTGCTATTTTCTCGCAACTGGCCGGAGAGTTTATAAAGCTTCAGCAATCCAAACTAACTGGCAATTTGAATTGGGTAGTCAGTAGAGCAACGGTTCTTTCTTCGAAATTGTAGCACGTGATTGTTGAGTGTGCGAGGAATACTACGCATTATGAAGAACAAAACTACGAGTTTCTTTACTAATTACATTCTTGTAATAACTTCTTGTAGAATGACGTCATTGAGCCGGACGACTTCACATTCGAGAAATTCGTTGCGCTTTATCACACAATCTGTCCGAGGAATGATATCGAAGAACTCTTCCAATCCATGTACGTAAGCACTGATTTCAGATGTTTGCTTAACTGAACTTCGGATAAGTGCTGAATCGTGATCGAGCAGACTCAGAATTTACCAAGTGACCGTGAAACGGAAATTGATATTTGACACAGAAACCAAGTCAGTTTTGTTAACAGCTGAATAATTTACTATTTTATCCATTCGAGTATACAGTTCCTTCGGGAAATCAGAGTTAATTTCCGGCTTTCCAGTCTGAATTAAACATCGTGCTCGTATGCCTTCCTTTCTCCTCAGCACCAAGGGCAAGCAGGACTACATTGAAGTGAATCAGTTCATCAACTTCCTTAATGACAAACAACGAGATCCGAGACTAAACGAGATTCTTCATCCGCTGTACAATGAAAAGCGAGCGTCAGAAATTATTCAGATTTTCGAGCAAAATGAAGAGCTTCGAGCCCTTAACCGTCTTTCAAAGGAAGGACTAATTCGCTATCTCATGTCTGATATCAACGCGCCAGTCTTTCTTGATCGCCTGGATATGTAAGTGTTCACTGGGTTTGAATTTGAAACTAGAAACTAAGAATGTGTCATTCTAGATACATGGAAATGGACCAACCACTGTCTCACTACTACATTAATTCGTCACACAACACGTACTTGTCTGGAAGGCAGTTTGGTGGGAAGTCGTCCGTAGAAATGTACCGTCAAACTCTTCTTGCAGGATGTCGGTAAGTTCTTAGCTTCATCTCTTTGGAGATCTCATCTCTCCAGTGGAGTTCTGTGCTTTCTCCGTCTGCTCGTGCTTGTTTACCAATTATTGGATTTCGCATTCCATCCACTTCCTTATCTTTCCTCCGTCGACAAATTAAATCCAAGAAACGTATTTGGTATTTACCAGTGCCAAAGAATACAAACAGAGCAAACAAGTCGCAAAGCAAATTCTGTTCTGATTGTTTGTTTTCTTTCTATCCTTTTAAATTTTCATGTAAATAACAACTGTGCAGTTGTGTGGAGTTGGATGCATGGGACGGTAGAGGAGAAGATGAGGAGCCCATCATAACCCATGGGAAAGCCATGTGCACTGACATTCTCTTCAAGGTGAGCAAACGGAAACTAATCATGTATGTACTGAACCAACAGACCTGTGGACTGTAAACACGGGCTCGCTGAATTGTAATAACTTTCACAATACTTCTGTCGCTGTCACAAACTAATTCGTGGAAGGCAGAGGAAACGAATTGCTCTGGGCCCTCTGAATTCTGGTTCTGTTGCCAAGTCGTGAAATTGAATGCTTGCATCTATGCTTCTTGGCCTGCATTGTCTCGTGAAAGTGGCCATTCCTTATTATTAGCTATGCAGTCCACGCGAACGTGACCGTACGAATTCACCACTCCCTCGTCTGGAGCTCTCGGGCCGGAATGCCGGCCTCGTAATGAAATTTCGCTGAGGCCGCCATTGTTGCGGCGTGTTTCTAATTTGGAGTTTCACCTGAAATATAAATTATTTAACGTGCGTTAATTCCCAAAGCGCATGCACGGCGCAGAAATTTTAAATTCAGCTCAATTTCTCCGCTTCATGGCTTGAAACTACAAAAACCCGGCCCGAAACTACCCAATTAGTATTCAAGTGTGTTGTAGCGAGAACTATCTTTTCATCTCGAAGAAATATAGTAAAGTGGTTATTAAACTGGAATCTAATTTTGTTCAGGCTGTACAACACTGAGCCAGTCTCTCGTCTGGATCAATAATAATATAATAAGAAAAATTCTGCTGGGAGCATAAACAATGCAGCCAAGCCCATGAATTGCGCGTGGAATACTTTTTGACTTGAATCTTAATATCCAACACGTCTTCGTTATTTTTGCTGCATTTCACTGATTCACATTTCACGCGAGTATCGAACGTTATTTGCCGTACTGTAGTCGTGGCCGGGATCGGGCTCGACCCTGGTGTCCGTACAATGCGTAAGGATATTATGTTAGAAAACTTGGACATCCATTGCCTTGAGACGCCTCTGGCTTCTTGGATAACAGAATTTATTGCGTTCATCCATGAGCTGTTAGCGTCAACGTTCCCGAAATTAATATACGAACTAATAAAACTTGTTTCGCGTTTCGATCAACGCAGCCCAGAGAGTGAGGAGAGAGCAGAGCTTTATAGAACTAAAACGTTATTGAGCGATAGCGATTAATCTCCTCGCGAGGAAGAGAACACAAGCAAGTTTACCATTTTCAAGGTTCTTTAATTTCTTTCGCGGATTACACTTCCAGCGTACTCTCACCAACGGTATAATAATAATTACATTTTTACACACGCAGTAGTGCGAAACCGATGCGGCAAACACAAAATTGTCAGGCCAGGCGCGCCAATAAATAACGTTCATGCTACATATTAATTTCAAGTTCGCTCAATGAATTTCCAGTTGAGCTCGTTTTATGACAGCAACAGCACGCCACTTTGTGCAGTCCGCCATGTAATAAACTATGTGATCGTGCTCAAGTGCTCAACAAGTCGTAATTTCTAAGCTAGAAAATGTAATAAAAGCAGGCACGGATACAAAGTGCGCTACAAATTTTACTAGGACGGGCATGCCTGGGCTGAGCGAGAGGAGGACACTCGAAGAGAGCATTTAATGCGAGATCATTCGTGATACGGTAAATTAGACAGCAGACATAAACTTGCCAATCTCATCTCATATTATTGTGGGCTAATGCCATGAGCGGTGAAGGTTGAAGGTATGGCGCATGGCGTGGCTGTAAATGACAGCAGTTCACTCATATATCATGGACAGCACCCAGACGGCCGGCCGCGAAGGTCGGTTCGCTGCTTTCTTCCTTTCCATCCAATATTTCTCAAGAGCCCGCATTTTTCTCGCATGTGGAGTAATCTTTTCAGCTGAAAAAAACGTAATATTTACTTTAACCTTTCAACGTGTCTGGAAAGTCTGGCAAAATCTTTCTTGCAGTAGCGCTAAATTAAATTACTCTTTTGAGGATTCGCAAATAATATATTATCATAATGGTAAACTCCACTGCAAACTTGAGGAGCCATTCGTCTTGTGTTGCTCTCACGTCTCACTGAAGCATGCCGAGTACATTTGTAGGAGGAAGGCAGTGTAATGTGCAGTGAAAGGAGCAGTCAGCGGACCGAAACTGAAGGAATCCAAACAGGATGGCCTACTTTACTGCTTGATCCTTTCACGAGCTTCGTCACGCTGCTCTGCGCTGTGCAATTACACAAGAACGAGCGGCTTAAATTTAAACGATAAAGCAAGCCCTTTCAGTTCTAAACCCGATTTCCACGTTACGTTTAGAATTGGAACTCACATATGTCAAATTCACCATGAAATGATCTGATTTTAAAGTCTTCTTTGCAATGCAGGACGTGATCATGGCTATAAAAGATACAGCCTTCGTAACTTCTGAGTATCCAGTCATCCTTTCGTTCGAGAACCATTGTTGCAAGGCACAGCAGTACAAAATGGCCAAGTATTGTGATGAAATACTGGGAGACTTTCTTCTGAAGGAGCCGCTGCCAGATTACCCAGTAAGTGGGTTGCCGCACGGGGCAACACTCTATTCGTTGTTCGTAACTCTTAAAAATCTACTTTAAATTTTAAATGACTAATTTGACACAATATTTACTCAGATTTGAGTGTGATAATGTGCAAACTTTCGTCATTTGAAACTTTTGCAATTGTTTCAGGCTGATTGCATAATTAACCAGCGACTATATTTTCGTTTTGCTGTGTGTCTAGGTTGAGCCAGCGATCCCATTGCCTCCACCATGCCGTCTATTACGCAAAATCATTATAAAAAACAAACGCCTACGGCCTGAAGTGGAGAAGCAGGAACTGGAATTGTTTTTGAAAGGCCAATTTGTGATAGGCGATGATGAAGTGAAGGAAGACGCATCCGCGGCTGATGTGCTGCCTCCGGTAGAAGATAAAAAGGTTAGCAAATAGTATGACTATTAATCGATCCCACACTATGCCGTCCTTTATAAGTGCTTTAGCGTACGACTGCCGATTGAAGCCAATTAGTCTAGCCAAACAGTCCACCACAGCGGCACCGGATCCGTTCCACTTACATAATTAAACCAATCCCGCCTCAATTCTGTTTAGTTAGCTAAGCTTAACAAGGAAGTTGAAGAAGAGAAATTATCCGTAGGAAGATAATTGTTTTAACTAGTAAATTTTTCCAACGCCTAATTGTGAATCGTGAAGTCTCGCACTATTATTCTCGTGAATAGACTTGATTTTCTGACCTCGTTGAAAGGCCGGTGGGGCGACGCGTGTGGAACACCGCTGCGAGATTATGAATCTGTCTCAATCTACATTCCATTATCCTCTTCGAGGCATAACAGAGCCGGTGACCCAATTCACACAAAAACAAGCGCTTTACACACGCATGATGTGCTCTCACTCTACTCCGTCCACACATCCACACACCATTCCCTGCCAGTGTACATCATTATTCTGAGTGCAGGAAAAGAATCAATAAAAGTATGACTTTCACTCAGTTGGTCTCAACATTACAATCCATTACATTCACACTTTCACTACATTGCATGGTCATAGATTGTCGTTGCCGTTCTATTTTGTCCTTTTCCCTTGTAATGATATTCAAAGCATTTTGTTGTTATTCTGCCCATTGTATTGTTCTAGATTGAGCCTGGAGGAGAACCTCCCGTCTCAGTTGTGACGGTCTACACGGGATCCACACTGAACGTGCATCCTTGGCTTTCTTCAATGGTTAATTATGCTACGCCAATAAAATTTATGGGCTTCGACATTGCAGAACGTAAGTACACAATTTCGCTTTCTCTCAAGAATCGTTCAGATCGTAGATGGTAGATTCAATCTCACAAGTTAGTCAAGTGGTACATATATTTATGAGCTACGTCTATTTGGAATGGGAATTTCGATACACATAAGTATGCCTTATTACATTTTCTCCTCATGTTCCAGTGTTCGTCAAAACAAATGAAAATACTTTGCCTTATTGCGCATTATTTGCGTCGAACTCTTTCTTTGATTCTCTGCCATTTCTTTCATTGCCTGGCTGTTAAGATGGGATCGAAACTATTCAGGCACTTTCTCCTTGGGCCTTGCGCCATGCCATGCATACATGCATTGGAATCTGGCTGATTTACTCTGAAATTCAATTAAGACAATATAGCACTTGCTTTGTTCTTGCGCTTATGCCAAGAGACGACGCTTCATGATTTGCCTTGAACCCAGAACCAGAATCAAGATGCTCGCGACTCGCTGCCTTTATTGGAAAACTTTTGTTTTGCTTTCTCGTACTTTCTCTCATTTTCGCGTAAGAGCCCCAGAGTGATTAGTAACTCGAAGAAACTGGAAACTACACAGATGCTATAATGACGCTTGTACGGCAAAAACGGCTACGACACTCTTACGAATTATAAGAGCATGGCGTTACATTTCCCATTAGAAGCATTTTTCAGAGAATGCTCAAGTTATTATTCATTCTACTTTGTTGCCGAGCATCCCAAAAATGGACGCGAACTGGAAAGTGAAAGGAGTGTAGCATACGAATTAAGAAAAGGCTTAATGAATTTTTAATTTGAGGCTCATCAGTCTTTCTGTAATGCTTCCATTCTTTCCTTCATTCAACAGAAAGAAACGTGCACCACAACATGTCCTCCTTCGCGGAAACTGCTGGCCTTGGTTACCTCAAGTCACAGGCCATAGAATTTGTCAACTACAATAAGCGACAAATGAGTCGCATTTATCCAAAGGGAACGCGTGCTGACTCCTCAAATTATATGCCTCAAGTAAGTTATGAGCGTATCCTGGAGCTTCGACTTCCGTGTTCTGTATGCCAAAAGAAAGCAACAAAGACGTTGTCACTGTACGGTTTTCGATCATTAATTCGTAGATTTTCTGGAATGCGGGTTGTCAAATGGTCTCCATGAACTTCCAAACGCCAGATCTTCCCATGCAACTGAATCAAGGCAAATTCGAGTACAACGGCAACTGCGGTTATCTCCTCAAACCAGACTTCATGAGGAGACCGGATCGTAACTTCGATCCTTTCGCGGAGTCTCCCGTTGATGGAGTAATTGCAGCGCAGTGTTCTGTTCAGGTACGGCGATTGTTTGACTTCATATTGAGATTGTTCACCAATGAATGAGTTGCTCGCTTGCCTGTGTACAGGTGATCTCAGGTCAATTTTTATCGGACAAACGAGTTGGCACGTACGTGGAGGTTGACATGTACGGTTTGCCAACGGATACCATTCGAAAGGAGTTCAAAACCAAAATGATTCCATCGAACGGGCTTAACCCTGTTTACAATGAGGACCCGTTCGTATTTCGAAAGGTAAGCCATTAATGATTCATTCTCCTTCTCTATCCGTACATTAAAGTAACACCATTAGTGCTTGATGCCGGAACGAGATTGAAGTATCCCGTTGGCGTTGGCGTGGCTGTAGTAGATATAGTCATAGCCATAAAGATAACGGAATTTATTATGGGCAATTTGAGTTCAGCTCTGGTTAATTGTCTAATAGCACGGTAGCTCGTGGCACATGTCTACTCCAAGTTAATATGATTTGGCCCGATCAGGGACAAAGTGGGTGAGGCTGTTTGCACTTTGATTAATATTGCTGGGCCCTCCTCGAGAGCATTTTGTACAATCAATTGCCAGTCAGAAATTAGAATTGTAAGAAAATTAAAGCCACATTCCATTGTATAGTCGTGTCTTGTCTTCTGGTCAATTCAGGTGTTAATAAGTTCTGGCGGGTCGCACCCGTTAATTTTCGAAAGGCGATAAATGAATTACTTCGCGACTACATTGCATTGTCCGAAACTTTAATGAAAATTTATTAGACGGAACCAAGAGGTGATTTGCCGATGTATTATAATCGCAAAATTCTAATTCATGCCCTTCCACTTTAAAGAAAATCGATTCTGTCGTCATTTGTCTTGATGAAGCAATCCCTTTTCTTTTGTAGGTCGTTCTTCCAGATTTAGCAGTATTACGTTTTGGCGTTTACGATGAAAATGGAAAGCTTCTGGGACAAAGAATTCTTCCATTGGATGGGCTTCAAGCCGGCTACCGACACATCTCGCTACGAACGGAAGCCAATTTCCCGATGTCTTTGCCGATGCTGTTTTGCAATATAGAACTTAAAATTTATGTTCCAGATGGATTTGGAGGTAAATTGATTCTTGTGAGAGAAAGTTGAGCTAGACGGATGGTGCAATTTTCTATTCGAATTTAGTTTTCAACCGCTTTCACTTGTTACACTAACTGTTTTTTTTTTACCAAAGGCTTTGAAGACTAATTTTTCTTTTTGTTTTTATCAGATTTCATGGATGCCTTGTCAGATCCTCGTGCTTTCCTGTCAGCACAGGAGAAAAGAGCCCAGCAAATGCGGGCAATGGGAATTGAGGAATCTGATATTGCTAAGGAAGGCTTAATTATCAAGAAAAACACCGGTAATGGATTCCCGTCGGGCGCTTCGGGATCAATTGGGAACAACACAAAGGGCCCAGGTGTACGCTTTGAAGATCAAGCAAAAGGTAACTGCGTGCGTGCCGTGCGGAGCAGAAAGCGTGAATGGAAAGTGTGTGATCAGTTAGCAACGGCAGTCAAGTTTTATTAACTAAATCGTGTAAGGCATGACAGATCCCTGCTTCCAACTCCAGTGGAAATCTAAACGGAGTTTCCAACAATCACAGTTGATGAAATAATAATCTTTCACGCACTTCCCGCTTCAATATGGAATAAGAAAGATTTGCACATCCGTGCCATCTGAAACGAGTATCAATTCACAAAAAAGGGAAGTACACACGTGAAAGTTGATATACCCAGTGCGGAATTATGCCTATAGTTATCCTAGCAAAGAAAAATGTGGGAATAGCAAACGGCTTCTTCAATGGAATGCCACATTCTGCGTACAAAATGAAGACAAACTTTCAAACCGAAGACAAGAATTAGGCAAATGGTAAAAGTAAAGCAACTGTCATGTAGTATTTAAGTTGAGTTGATCTCTTTCTGGAACAGAAATCCTCGAAGCAAGAGGCTCATATTTTACTGCTCTTCTTACTTCTACAATGCCTTCCCAACGGCATTTCATTTCTATATTCACGTGCCTAAAGTTTGCCGCAGCACAGCCAGCTCCATTTTTTATTTCTCGCATCGATTTTGTAGAAACCTCCATCACTATGCAGTACACCAAGGCATGAAGAACTTTACTTATCTCGCAAGCCAACAACTTTCACGGGATACAACCAGATTTAAGCTCAAGATGATGTAAAAAGGCACGCCGTATTAACCCAGTCCCAGATCCACATTTTTACGTCGGAACATTTGCATTCATATGTTCATTTGAATGCGGATGGATTTCCAGTGAGCCAGTTTGCAAGAGTATTTTTACTATAACTCATAAAATGAAGTGCTGGGATTTTTGTAGTCATGCAAATGTTACTTGCCGTGCATATACTACGTCTGTAAATCTCGGGAAGTGACTAGAGATCAAAGTGGAAGATACAAGATAGACCCGTCACCCGTCTATGAAAAGAGCCCTTTTCTGAAGTTGCAGAGAAATGGTCACATGCATATAGCGAATATGCTAATCTGATCCAATATTTCGCGAATTCCACGAAGTGGAGGCGAGTAGTAAAGTTTAATTTTCCTCTAACTTTACTCCTTGAGTGACCGTTTCTGTCATCGTCACGCAGTCTTTATCCTTTGACGTAATAAGCGATTCGTGGAATCTGGTTCATGCAAGCCAAGAAGTGAAATAGAGCAGTACACCGGAAATAGGCTTGGCGAGAATAATGAGAGAAAGTTTGCCGAGAGGAAGTGGAAGCTAGTTTGCGTAATAAGATTTGAATATAAGCTTTCAACTCTATTTATAACTCAATTGAATTCAAAAGTCGAGGCTATTCAGTATAATGAGATGAATTCGTTCGAATGTTTGAATAGGTCAGGAGAGTAAAAGTATTTGACTGTTAAGATTTGCGTCATTGAAAGGTGAAATATTAAATCATATTAAATTGTTGCGTAGATTAAGAGCGACCCTTTCTGAGATTGTCCCACCAAGGAAAGCAAAAAGCAGTGAAATTTAGCGTCTTCAAAGTCAAAATCTGAAAATCTTCAAAAATCTGTAACTGATCGATCACTTTCTTTTGTGGTGCTGCATTCTTCCCTTCTAATATGATGAAATTGGCTTGTTTTTGTGACAGAACTCAAATTGGAACCAATTACAGCGGAGAGCCTTCGTGCGGAAAAAGGTTTTGCAAAAGCAACCAAGAAACAGCAGAAAGATGTCGAACTCATGAGGAAACGACATATGAAGGAGCGACTCCTCATCCAGAAGAACCAGTGTGTCGGGATTGAAAAACTCATCAAAGGAAAGCAGTAAGTTCACTTTCTCGTTGCTTTGACTCTTACTCCGCGCTCCACAAACGGCTTCCTTACCCTGCATCTTTATGCTTGGCATCACTCGTAAAATGGAGAGATCAAACGAAATTGAGATGCTACAGAACTCACCGCTCAAGCCTCTTGATTTTCGCAACAGTCCCTTTTATGGAGGCAACACTCCAAACTTTTCCGCGACTCAATGAAAAGAAATTGACAACGGCTGGCGCCTTGGCAAGATAAAGAGTCGTCATCCTGACTCCTATTATTTATCTGACATGTTTCCGCGATAGTGATATGGAAAGGGTAAACACACTAATAAATTGGCAGTATGTCTCCATTGTTTTCCTTTTGGCCACCATGTACAGTACAATTCCAATTTCGCGACAGGAGTAGTTCACAGTTACGAATCTTATCAGCTTCTGGCAACTTGTTTACTTTGTTGACTCTGTCAGAGACAGCCATCAACACCGAATCCATTAGAGTGGTTAAAAATGAATGTTATCTGATATTATTTGGCAGAATTCAAGCCCATTGAAGGCACATAAATACGTAAACTGTGCACATCACAAATGCCACCGTCCGTCGAGCTGATTCGTGGACGTCATGTCAGTCCTGAAGTTCTAGAAAGTTCTATTGTGTTAGGTGTCCTTTTGCCTTTTAATCGAATTATTTCGCATTTCACACACACTTCACGTGGAATTTAATAAGCTGAAGGAAGTTCCAGCAAGGCACTCATAGAGATAGAATTTTCTGCCTGATGAGACAAAATGTTTCTTCCCGGAGATGGAGGAATTTAATAAGAAAGACACTCTGACAGGTTGTCGTTCTTCGAATGAATCCTGTCTGCATTATCTTATCTGCATAATGGATATTCGCCTTTCGCCCATTCGTTTGCCTCCTCCGTTCTATCCTTTTAATGTGATTGAAATGACAAGAGCACATTGTTACTGTGACCTTTCTCCCTCATTTGACTTTGACTCATTCTTTTCCATATGTGTGCGTCTTACATTCAACACATCTTAGATTTTCACATGACTCACATCGTGGTATCTCTTCCCAGTCTTGCCTTGTCTCTTTATTACTTTCTCAATATTGCGCTGCATTATTAAACTTTTTTCATACTTGTCATAAAATGCTTATAGTTAGCTTCAACTCCTTAACAGAAAAATGCAACAGACTTCTTAGACGTCGGCTCTGTCATGTCGCCCGTGTAACCTCATTTTCGCCTTTCGCTTCACGACTAACAAACAAGATCGCAATGATGGCGCTGCCATTTGTCGCACAAGTTTCCAACTCTCTGCTAAAGTTATTTCATTAAAACGAGAGCCTGCGTTAAGAGCCACGAAATAACAACTCCAACATAAAGAAAGCGGCAGAAAATTAATAACGCAACCATTTTCGTATACACAAGGCGTCAGGCCCAGGGAAAGCTTAGAGTGGCTATTTCAAATTGAATGGCACATGCTCACACGCCATGGATAGCCGAATGTGGTTGATGAGAATCTGGGAACGAATCGAAATATGAACGTGCGCATGTGATTTTCCAGGAAAAGCTTTGCTTTGCGTGTATACTGAATCCCCAAATTTCCAGAAAGGTAGATTCTTTGAATGAGCCTTGTTATCTGCAGAAGATTCGCAGAATTTCCGATATGAACCAAAAACGGAATAAAGGAGAGAGGAAACATGAATGAGTGTTAGCATGTGATGCCCATCGTTTCTCTGTGTCCGCATCGCGCGTGCATCAGTACTTAACCTGAAAGGCGTCGACACATATTAAGTTTCCAATTAACGTGATTGAATTGATTGAGTTAACTTTGTGCCTCAAAAGCGTTCATATTTCTAACGAGTTCTTGTTGGGGACTGGAGAATGGAGACGAAGTTGAGATTCGATTTGCGTGTTGTTCGTTTAAGAAAATATCTCATTTCAAACGGCGGATTTACACTGACAATTCTTATGCGCATAAATTACTTACGTGCTTCAAGCATTCTCAATTGTATGAATTCATGCTTGTGAATTAATTAATTAAAGTCAATATGCATGCTCAGAAATCAAGCACATATCCGTTAAATTGAATTGCATCACATTGGATTTAGTTTTCTTGCTCGTTATTCGTCTATTCACAGAACGAACGAGAGCGAAGCCTCGTGTGACCCCGCCGTACGAAGCCTTGTGTTTGAGCAAACCAAACAGTGGAGCTCCATGATGGAGCGACACAAAAAGGAAGAATGGGAAATGATGAAGTCACATCTCCAGCAGCAAGAGGAAATCCTGAAGAAACTCATGGAAGTTTCGCAAGCTAATCAAATGAAACAATTGCTGGCCAAACATGAAAGGTAAGCAATTTCCACTCTGCATCGCACTGGCATTTCCTTTTTCATTGAATTTTTTTTGTACCGAGAATATCTGAATTTTGTTTCAGAGAAAGCAAAGACATGCGTGCAAAGCAAGCTAAAATCTCAGTCGAGACTGCGAAGGAAGTCGCAAATGATAAAACTCTCAGAAACAAAGCGGAGAAAGACCGTCGTTTGCGGGAAAAACATCAAAACAACACGAAGAAGTTTATTGAAGAACGTAAAATGACAGCGATGAAACAAGAGAAGGAGAAAGAAAAATTGCAGAAACTTCACGAGAAACAAATGGAGGAATTGGTTAAGGATATCCACAATGTGAGTGCTTGAATCTTAGCTATCTTGGAGACGTTCTAATGCCCTTGCTTGCTCTTTCTATTTGCAGGCCATTGAAGTGTACAAGAATGATGAGATTGAGTATGAACTCTCACCAAAGTCTGAATTTTTTGCCTAATTTAGAAATTAATGAACACTACTTTAATATCGTACTATTTTGAAGAGATGGGCACAGAAAAATTTAATATCTTTACAGCAGTTTAATCTTAATACCGAAGCTTTAATCTCGACCCGGGATTTAATCAACATATGATCTTGAAACTCCTACTTACTTATGCTTGTGAGTGCAAGTTGCTCTCACTTTTAATGGCTCTAACTTTCTAACTGTATGGCACTGGTGCTGATAATGCCAATATCGTTTCTATCATTTTCACGTCATGTACCCAGATGTATATGCATGCTACCTATTGCAGCGTTCTTGCTCTCGGCCAGTCTTATTGCAATTACAAACGATGCTTTGTGAGATCAATCTATTTATCTGTAAATACGCATTTATAATAATATGAAAGAAGTCTACCAGAAATTGAAAATAAAATGAATATTTTATTAATCCATGAATAATCTCGAGTCTTATGAGCTTAGCATTATTCATGTATTTTATTACTCCAAAACACTTCATGTGAAACTTCGTCATATCTTTCATTCGCGCAGTTGAAATTGCGTAAAGAAAATATTCAAACTTAACAAGCATTTTATTTTTTATAAAAATAATAAAGAAACGGAAAATGCTTCCGTGTGAGAGAGTCCTGTCAATTACTTAATGGTAATGTACACGTTTCGTTAGCTGCAACGATTTAAGTAAATGCATAATGACATGGAGGCGGTTCTAGTCGATCTTAACTAGATATCCATATTATGCTGCTTAAAACTATTGTAAAGTCTATAATATTTACTCCACAAATAAACTTATGATAGAACGTTTCATTATTATCTTTACATTGGTACAGTGAATGGACGGATCTATGTTACACAGAGCATTTTTTTAAATTCATTTCTAGCAGCTTAAATTTTTACTTTCTACATTTCTACTTTCTTATCTTTGTTCGAACAATTCACATTCAGTCGATAGTTATGCACTTTGCAGATCACAATGAATCTTTCATTCAATTACCAAATTACAGCATGCATTTGGAATGGAGAGGTAGTACTTATAATAGTTCGTTGTCTGGATATCTGGTCGAGTCAGAATAATAATTTACAAGGAACGTTTATTCGTTGTGACCAACTCAACACACTTAGCTGACCTTCTATCAATTTGTGTCATTGCCAATTTTTTCACTCCATCGACGAGATATGTCTAAATCGTTTCGTGGAAAGTTTGCAGTGAAACACATAGTTTGGATTGGAAGTTTGTTCAGAGCTCACTTGAAGGCAATTCAAACACTGACAACAATTAAGAGAGCAATACTGGTGAACAACAGTTACAGACATGCAGTTACCACTAAATAAATAACTTAAATTGCAACCAATTCTGCCTAGCAGAGTTAACAGAAACCTGGTTGTTCGTGTGAAAGATCTGCGTTGTTTTCAGGGATATTTGGTATCATTAAGTCTTCCCGTGAAAAGCTGCTGCTGTATTTCTAAAGTAAATAAGTTATGTTACATATCTCTGGAATAAAATTTCTGTACACTAAAATGTCCCTTCTCTGCTGCTTCATTGGACACCGTACTACGAATTACTTGTGAGAATTTGGCATATTCGAAGATTGCATAGCACGAGCCAAATTCTGCATCAATGGAACGAGAACAGATGGTGGTCCGGCTTCACGCAGAAATGGATGTTGGAGCAACTCAGCTGCATTTGCCCGTTGCGAAGGATCTCGCACAAGCATGCGTTCTAAGAAGCTGTGCAACCGCGGTGAGACCTTAAAAAATAAGACCATGGTTTGTCTTAAGGCTTGCGGTTACAGTTAACAGTAATGAAATATGATTGAAGCAAATTACTACCTTGTGAGTATTCTTCAGTTTGGGTGGTGGCATGTCACGAATTCGCCGCATGGCTTGCAAAGGTGGCTCGTTGAAAAATGGTGGTTCTCCATCAACCATTTCAATTACCATTATTCCCATGGACCAAATCTATAAAAAAAAATGTTACATACGTTTTGCGTTTTCATTTCATTCAATTCACGAATAATTGAAGAATTGGACTGTCTTTTCCATTTTGTGACTATGATAGTTTCCTGCGAGTGGTCATTTGTAGCATTAAAACTTACGTCCACTTCCGTTCCATAGCTTAGTCTCGAGATTACTTCCGGGGCCATCCTGGAATAAAACGTTTGTATGTAATAAAATGTTTGTTAGTGAGTGGTAAATAACCATTTAAACTTTAAACCGGTGGAATTAACTTATCTGTTCTGGATTACTATTAATTTGACTTAATAAACAAAACAAGACGTACCAGTAGGGTGTACCCACTAATGATTTCCGCTTTGGCAACTCTTGTGACACTTGAGCACAAAATCCAAAATCTGATAATTTGACCTAAAATACAATAAAATCTTTTCAGTTAACCATTCAATCCTCAGCCGATTGTTTGAATGCAAGTTGAGCACTCAAAAGCTGCCATTAGTAGCAGCATTCCAATTAAACAGTTAAAAGACGTACCCTTCCATCAGCAGCTAACAGAATGGAGTCCGTTTTAATGTCTCTGTGAATAACTCCTTGTGAATGAAGATACGCAAGGGCTTTCAAGCATTGCTTGCAGACAGTAGCAATTTGTTCCTCATCCATCCGAGAATGCGTTACGATGTCGGTCAGTGCGCCGCCTTCCAAATACTCCATAACTACCCAAAGTTCATCGTCGACCAAGAAGCTATCGTACATCTCCACAATGTTGGGATGATGGTAGTCTCGCATTATGACAACTTCGTTAAATAAAAGCTCTCTCCTCTGTTGTTTTCGCAGATCCATTTTCTTCACCGCAACTCGCTTGCTTATTATTCTGTCCATTGCAATACAAACTATGCCAGTGGATCCTTCTCCAATTTTGACAAAATTGTCCAAATTTTCCCTTGGGTCGCCAGGGCTGACCACCATTTGTAAAGCCGCACGGAACTAAGGCAAACATAATGAGTAGGAATGAATTACAGTCCGCCTATTTTGGAGAAGCACGAATCCAAGAACCTTACCTGTTCATGCGTCAAACGATGTTGTTCAGGCTGACCTTGAGGCGCCTGCGCCGGAGGCTGTGGTCGAGGAGGCGACGGCTTAGGCGGAAGCTGTAAGGATGGCTTCGTGTTCTGATTATGGTCAGTCGATGGCTGTTGCAGTGCAGATGGAGAATGCTTGCTGATGGGGACAGGCGCATGGGCATGTCCTTGTTCACGAGTAATGTGGGGTTTATTACTTGCAACCACGCTTCCATGAGCGCTACTGTTTCCAACGCTTTGTACTGGTGATGGCTGACTGCTTGCACCGGCAATGCTGCTACTTCCTGCACTACTGCTGACAGACATATGCTGCATTTGCATTAAAGCGGACGGGCTGGGTTGGGGTGGTACTCGTTTAATTATTGGAGGTGGTGCAGGAGGAAGCTGTTGATGGTGGTGAACTGGCGCTCCTCCCGGGAAGCTTGCACTTGTATTCATTCCAGAATTGATTTTGTTAAACCCTTGGTTCTCAATCAAGATTGGAGTTGCTGGCTTATTGTTAATATTGTGAGCCATGTTTGGCTGCGTGCAGTTACCGTTGAGGTTTGAGCCCGACCCGTTCCATTGCTGACGAGGCACAATTGCTGATGGGGCTACTCCAGTAGGATATTTTTGTAAGTGAGGTTGATTCAATTGTGCACCTCCATTAGAATTTATATGGAGATTCTGACCCATATTCCCACCATGTAATCTTGTCATATCCTGCAAGAAACCCCAAGCGAAAAATTCTTGCTAAGAAAGTTTGTCCTGTTCATTGGTTGAAGTCATAACCTTACCTGGCCTCCGTTCATCCCGCCCGCTATTGGCGTGATATGCCCTTGTGGATGCGGCGACTGAGAAATCATCCGATGATGGGATGGCATCAACATACCAGAATGACTTGGGAATAATCTCTCGCGCTATGTAAATCAAGATAATAAAGATAAACCAATTCATTTGATACAATTCTTTAGGGAAGGAATGACGGGGTAATTTCATAGGGAGCTCACCTCAATAGCGTTATTTGGGTGAAAGTGCTGCTCAGATTGAGAATGTGGAATCGGATAGCCAGTAGGGTATCCGAATCGCGAATTTGGCCTTGAATTATTTCTGCCGTTGAATCCAACATCCTCTTCTGGAACAGTCGGAGGAAGTTGCATGCGCATTTGATAATCTTTTCGTAGTCTGGGTGGACTTGAAGATCGCAAAGAATTGGATCGCGCCACATTTGACATTTTGGGAATTCCATTACTGTCATTTAGTTTCAACTGAGAATCTCCTCGAACTACAGTCTACAAAGTACAAAACATGCGGTTAGTTTATTCATCTCTCATGTTTTGGGTCCATCTAGAAGCTAACCTTTAGATCCAGTATCTCGGTTTGAGTAATTTCTGATGGATCGACCAATGGTAGCGGTCGATTCGTGCTCTTCAATATTTGATTGTTGCCCACCACCGAAGCCCATTGCGGTGGTAGTCCGATAAACTTTCCCTCTTTCTTGTCGTAGCCCGTATGAACTCGGTGTTCAAAATTGGTTGGTTGGCCAATTAGTACCTTCTTTTTCTTCTTGGAAAACATGCTGAATGATTGCTGATTCTCACACAAAAATTCTTCACAACCTTTCACGATAGTCAAACATCGGTTTAAGTTTCTTTGGCTGCAAAATTTTCCTTACACGACTGGAGCGTATAGCTTTGCCTCAGAGTGGTCACAATTATTTCTAAAAAATATCCTCAAAAGTTGTATAACCTATAATCGGTTCTATTTCCTCAGTTGCTCAACATTTAAAAGGCCAGAGCAGACACAGCTGAACTGATGTAAACATTACACAGGCGTTACCACATCTGTTTACATCAAGTGGCAATAAATGTTCATTTAAGCACGACGAAGCACGTTCACATATTCGCTGCACTGTAACGCAAATGGAATGCGAATTCCTTCGAATCGAATTTCATTCATTGAACTTACTCAACTCAATGTTCAAATTGAAGCGAAGGTTAATGTATTCAGAGGCTTGAATTCATGTCGAACGAATGTCTATGTTGTAACGTTGAGTAAGTCGTGTATAATTAAATCTTTAGGGTTTAGTAACGTCGTTTAAGGCACCAACATTTCACAAATCTAGAATACTGGACGGAATGCATGATCTGTGCTGCGGTGAACGCTGTCACATTGCAATAAATTGGTCTTGGTTGGTCGGCGAGGCGAAGAATGTTCAATTTCACAGTTCACATTCTGTTCTACAATACAAACAACAATGACAAGTAATTAGTATTAATTAAAACTGTGAGCACACGACTTGTAATCTCAAACATAAGCAATAAATCAGTTCAATAATACCTGAGCTGTGTACACAACTTTATGCAATTTAATGGCTACAAATATGACTGTAGGACGGCATCAGCTCAGAGACAACAATGCCCAAAAGCTACTTTCTTTTTGATTATGCTCGCATTGTGTGTGATGATGCCGATATGCTCCAAAAACTACTGCATTGTTGTAATGTAATAATATTTAGCAACAAGGGATTATTGCAAACTGAATGAACGTACAAACGTACTTACATTGTTGGAGCGCTCCTTTGGTGCAGTCAATTCTTGAATCAGACAGGGACAGTCAGTCAACGACAAGAGGACACTTTTGTCGTACACACAGCTCAGCTACAATAAATGGCAGAGTAACAAAAAATGCGCTTAGAATTTACTATACAGTGTTGCTAAATATTGGAGGCTTCTCAATAATACGATACGAGTGTACTGTCTATTGTTGTATGTGTTTTGCATACATAATGTAGAATAAAAGGGAGTGTTGTTATTGATGCTGCTAATAATAAAGTTGTGCGAGTAGTACGATACAAAATCAAACACTTCTATGCAACTTGTACTTGAAACTGAAACTTGAATTCCTTCAGTGAAGTATAGTTAAGAAGACCAGGCATAAGACAAGAACCTGCTAAAGCAATAAAAAAAATTATACTGTACGCTCTCATCATTCGCTTTCAACTACGTACGCGTTTCATCCCTTGCCTTGACTGACTTGATTACAACTACAGCTTCTACCCTTCCAACTTGTTCAGGTCCATCATATCCATGCCCTGTCTTTCGGGCTTTTCTCTTTTACACACGCTCTGAGTACGGTACGGGACAAGACAGGTAAAATGAAGCGAGGCGAGGCTCTGATTTTGGAAAACAAGTTTTCTACCTGCCCAGGTAGACCACGCTCGGTGAGGTGAAGGAAGTATGAAAAAGTTGACTCCACGCTAACAATTGCAGCCCTTTAGTAAAGATGACTCTCCCATTCCTCGATTGTTGCTGCAACGGCAAGAAGCCAGAAGCAAACTGCCAAACGACGAACTGAACTACTCAATGTGCGTCCTGAGATTCAGATTGGTGAGACTGAGATGGAATGAAAGCTGAGGCAAAGAGGACACACGGATTTAACGTTCTCGTCCGCGTTCGCGTGTGGATATGCATACATTAATATGCAATGACTATGGATGTAACAAAATAATAAATAACGGCCTGGGAGGCACTGCAGAGAGTCAACTGCGAGTTATTTACGCGTTGGTAAGCCTGGTACGAGCCAGCACCCAATACAAGAATGAAAACAATGTTCTCCAGCACAGGAAAGGCCGAACTTGTTACTTTTCCTTATCCCACATGATCAGACGCATTTGCAGTCCGTTTTATTTCATGCGCAAAATAAACTGGATTGATGTTCACCATAAATTGAGCTTTGTTTACTGGTGGGTTTACTTTCGGATACTAGAAAGCACATATTAGAGACGTTAACTCTTTCGATTTATCTCTTCGAATGTATCTGTTGAAAATAGATTGTGAGTCTTGTTAATTTCCCAGTTGAAATATTCCGACGCGATGAGGAGCCATGCCCAGTATGAGGCAATGAAAATCGCAAACATTCCAGCAAAAATAGGAAACGCAAATTTTTCGATGGCATATCCAACATCGGCAACGTACTTGTGCTCCGCGTTCCTTGATCCTTCCGCGCGAGGTTCGATAACTTCTCCTGGACCATTGCTTGAATTCTCACGGCGTTTCTAGAAAAGGTGCTCAGGCGTCATTAATCTCATCAGCTCACTCTTTCATTTGCTGAAGCAGTCTCACCTTTATATCTTCGACTCGGTCTTCTTCTTCTTTGGCTGTTTTTTTCCTATCAGTCTCTAACCTACACAATTTGTTAAGTTGTTTCTTGTATACATACGAAAACGAAAATGATTGCCTTCACATACGAATTTACCAGGCTAAAACGGCAAACTCCAGCAGTGTCAGGAACACGAAGAAGACGCACGCTATCATCCAAATGTCAATTGCCTTCGTGTAACTGACGGATGGCGTGCTCTCTCTAAAACAAGTCAGATAATTTGAAACACACAGAAGTGCTTCAGCGGCATTGGTATCACTTACCGCACTGAGGAAAACATGGCTGTCAGGGTTAAAAGCGTAGTCATCGCAATTCCAATTCTGACTTCAACCATGCTTGGTGGAAGTAAAAATGTAAGCCAAGTGATGATAATGAAAAACACGCTTGGCAAGTACGTCTGGATTAAATGGTAGCTCAGTTTTCGTCTAGCGAACACGTAGAATTCAAGCGTGTCGTAGTATCGAACTAGAGCCAGAAAAGTGAGAAAAGAGATTTCAGACTTTTGAACGTCATATATCATACATGCGAGAAAACTTGAGTCTGGAGTTGTAATTTGTACAAACTTTTGTCTGGAAACCTTTCTCCTTTCTGGTCTCGACTGACTTTGTCAATTTGAATGTCGAAGTTGGCGTCATCCGGATTATCGAAGAACGCTCCTTGAAAAGCCCATACCAGTTGCAGCTCATCAGAGAAATAGGCGTCTAAAAACGACACGCAAGTAAATGAAGGACACACAAGAACCAAACTCGTGACACATTCGTGTCCATTCGTCGCACGTGCACGCATACTCTAATCATAAGATTCCACGTACAACTTTTGAAGAAAAACAGGCATTTTTGAGTATCTGCAGGGTAAAACTGAAACTCCATTGGACACTTCAGCGTTAACGTAATCCTAAAGTCAAAGTCATGATAATATCAGGTAGAACGACAAATAAGCGTTGCAAAGTTGTGAACGTAAAACGTGAAACATCTTTACCTGGAACGGTATCTGAAATATCCTAGAGCCTGATTGAATTTCAATGCAACTGGTGCCGACAAGTAACTTGGCTTGCTTACTTTCAAAAGATTATCTGGAATTTCAGGCATTAGAATTGAGCCGAGCATTTAACTTGACAGCTTCCATCTCAGATTTCTCGGTTCACCTATGTAAATATCTGGTGTCCAAATCTGTTTAAGGAAAATCGGATTGAGCGTCTTCCAATAGGCAGGACCGGCTTGAGTGCTGTTTTGATTGTGGTCCAGAGTTTCGTCAAATAATTGCCCATCAGCCCAGGTTATGAGTGTGTCCACGTCGACTACAATTTCCTACGTATCGAATATGTTTACTAAATTGTTAGCATGAGAGAAACCTTCGAGATTCTACCTCTCTGACTTCATCGAGGTCCAGCAAAGATCGGATAGTAAAGAGTTGAACAACGGGGACTTGCAGTAGAGTGCCATTGATTGTGAGTCTTGGAATTTCATTAACATTATAGCCTTCTGGCAGCAGGACTTCGCCAATTTTTGCCTTTCTCTTTCCCGTCTGTGATGTCTTGGACTCGGCGTCAGAAGTAGCTCCAGTTTTGGAGTTGATGGAAGCCTCATGTTTGTTCACTAGTTTCCTGGGATCGTTCAAAGTTTCAAACTCATTCACATCTTTTCTCGGGTCGAGGTTCAACTCATCCACAAATTCTTCACTTTCGTCTTCACCCTCTTTGGGGGCCTCGGGGCCGGGACTGCGAATGAGACGGACTTTCTTTGCCTCGTAGGGGTACGGATATGGGACACTTTTCAATAGGTCATCCACCAAATCCGTAGTCTTGAATGGCAGTCGGTTTTCTAAATCTTCCGATGAGCCAGCATTTGTGCTGAAGAATGTCAACCGCCAAGTTAAAACGACCATCAAGAGGATTTCAATAACAGGACTTACTTTAATACGAATCCTGACTGCAAACAAATATGAAGCAAAACGACGAAGGCCCTGGAAAGAGCCATTCTAGCGGTTCTGAATCTGCTCCAGCCAGCAGCCAACAATGACTGGCAAGCAGCAGATTTTAGGTGATGAGACTTCACATAGGTTCAGAATCAAGGCGCATGCACATATTAATATTAATTTTTTCATCTTCAGGGTACATCTTTGGCGCTCGGCCAATTTCTGAAGGTTAACCATGTAATTATAATTTTTTCTTATTGCATTTATGAATGATAAATTGAAAAGAACACGAGCAATATTTCTCGTCAGCAAAACTGGTTTTGCAATCTTTGTGTCAGTTTCAAGTCTATGGACAGGTCGCGGTCGTGGCAGATATGGGCTATTGTTTAGGCGCGCTTGCGCTCACAAGTCACCAGTTTGCCTAGCTCGCGATGAAAGTAAAACCAAAACCGTGTTTGACGATATGTCCGATTCAATGAGAAGTTTATGAACGGTTGCATATTTACAAAGATTCAAATGCAACTCGCTCAAACACTTTCGACGTCAAGAAGTCTTGGTGGTATTCGCGTCTTGGAGACTTCTATGACAGTTTTACGTCTCTGCTTTCTCCTCGTCATTTGTCGCCAATTACCGAAGCTAAAAGTTAATTGTGTCAATATGCAAGCAGCAAATAATTAAATAAAGTATAAAATTTATTACCTTAAATTCTGTACACCATACATGAGTTCATGAGAGAGTTGTAAGAATGATTGCGACGGCAAAATTCTCAGTTTGCCTAAGTGTAAGTCATGCTTCATGCAGAATTAACTTAAACATTCGAACCATTTATTACTCAATCTGACAAAACAATTGACATTATCAAATAAATAGTATTAAAATGTGTGCGTGACTGTATCATTAAGCCTAATACTTAATTGCAAGGGGTATGGAAAGTACAATATCTCAACATTATGACGAAGATTTGTGAATCATGGTATAGGTCTTTAAGCATGTCGTTCGGGTACAATTAAAATTTGCCAGTAGAAATGTTGTTTGGCACTTGGTGATGACATGAAACTGTTATGAATTCTTGATAGTATTTAAGGGAGGAGGAAACTACGAGCCGGGTCGTACACCCAATTTTTCAAGGACACGAATGCCTTTCTCAAGGTATTCTTCACGGGACATCCAAAATGAATCTTTGTCTTTCATGACATTTGCTAAAACTGCGCCTCCTATGAACACCATGTCTTTCCTTCTTGGAGGATCTTCAATCTTGATCTTAAATTTCTGAAATGAGAGCAGAGTTCAGAGTTCATTAGCATTTGTAAGTACTTGCAGTTGACCGTGGAAGCCCTTCCTCTGACTTACTGATAACTTGTCAGTTTCTCCTTTCAAAACTCTTTCCAAATACAACTGCTTAATTTCCCGCTCCAGTCGACTTGGAAGACCAGGATACATTGTTGAACCACCAGAAAGAACAATGTGTTTGTAAAGCTCGGGACGAATGTCAATATCTGCTTGTTGGATTGTGCTGAACACTAATTCAGCAATTCCTGCAAAATCAATCCATATGAAATGTTGAAGCTGGTACATTTTTCTATCTATATTTTAATGCACGCCAGACTTACCTTGACCTTCAACGTTGATAAGATGGGGTTGAAACAGGGCCTCCGGAGCCTCGAACCTTTCGCCTCCCACTTTAATCACCCGCCCATCTGGTAACTAAAAAAGTCCAGATTTACAGGATGTGAACTTACTCTGTTCGATTAACCTGTAGGTTTTCATCTGTATCTTACTGTGTAAGTCTCCACTAGGACAGTAGTCTCCAGTGCAAGTTTCTGCTCGGTTTCTAAATTGTAGCCAATGTAACAAAGTTTTTCCTTCATCATGCGAACAGTCTCAAAATCGGCAGAATGATTGAATGCATATCCTCTCAGTAGAAGAAGCTGATCATACAAGACATAAGTTCGGGCGCTGCCTTTAAAATGATTTAGGTAGTCGAGAATGAATCAATGGAATCCGACCAGACTTACTTTAATGAGGTAACGTGTAATGTCTCGACCCGCAATGTCCAGTCTCCTTGTTAAGTGGGAAAGGGCGAACCCGTCGTACACAGGACATATGTGGGTCACACCATCACCGGAGTCCACAACCACGCCAGTTAACAAGCCTTGTGCATAGAGAGTTAGAACCGCTTGGATTGCTATGTAGGCACCAGCGAACTCGTACTTTTCAAACATCACCTATAATAAAATAATATAATGGAATCAAAGCGAGCTTGACATTGGCGGCGTTACTTAATAACTGAATGCATACCTCAATCATTTTCTCTCGGTTTTTCGTTGGATTCATAGGCGGTTCAGTAAGCATGATTTTGCACTCGCGTGGATTAAGGTCCATTTTTGCAGGGCCAAAGGTGAAGTCCCATAAATGCAGCATGTCTTCCCAGTTCCTAACAGGAACAGGGAAAAGCTTAAGTTTACAAGTTAAATTGTAATGGGAATCAATTTTTCGGCATTTCTCACCTTACAATACCATTTTCCATGGGGTAATTTACTTCAAGCATGGACCTGAGTTTGCTGGCATCATCACCAATCATCAAGTCCTGAATATATGAGACAGAAATGCTTTACTCTTCATACTTAGTGCTTTCACCTCGGACGTGCATTCTGATTTTCAAATCATTTACGCAATCCACAAAGTGCAAACATGAAAAGACAACTCAAATTAATCTATCATAAAACGGGCGTCATGAGATTCTACAAATCTCAACAAATTTCTAATGCAATATGCAATTGAAATTTAAGTCTAGTTGAAAGGCATGCTTATAGGCAATGCGTGATCGCATGCTGAAGCAATAACTAATAACTTTAGATAAATTGCATATTAGTGAAAGTACAACGCATTCAATTCAAGCAGAGTGCAACAATCAGTCAACGATTCTGAGTAAATAACAACGATGCATTTTTAAAACGGGCATTCCATCTATCATTGACCATTCATCACTACGCACTATTGAATACGCTACTACACTCGATGATTGCATGCATACTTACATGGATCTCATCTTCTGGCTATAAGTAATACAAAAATATAATAAACAAGGTTGATCAGTATTTTGCTACCCCAGATACCAATTAATTGACAACAGCCGAATAGGCTTCTCCCAGGTACAAATAACTCAACATCAGCTACCCTGTCTATCAATTGCCATTACGAAAAACTTTAAAATGAAACTCTGCGGCTATTTTAAGATTACTGTTCAGGCGAGGGCCAGTCCCAAGGTACGGTTGACGTCAGTTAGCAATATTATTATACACATTTTATTGCTTAATTGTGTTGTACTTGCAATGTACCTTCACTTCAATATCACCAATTTTATTTGCAGCTCTGATGATTGGGCGTCCCACCATCGATGGAAAGATGTACTCAGGAAAGTTGGATCCAGCATAACCGCATTTGACGAACTGTCGATCATTCAAAACTATTCAATGGCTCTTGATTCATAATAAATTAAATAATGACGGTAGTTTACTTACTCCTGTTCCATTATCACAAACGATGACATTCCGCCCATGACTATCCGTTGATTGCATTTTGGAGTCGTTCAGGTTTTGGGTACTAAAACTACTTAAAGCAATTAATTCACTAATTAAGTAAACTAAGTGAAAGCACGAGCCTTGTGAGAGACTTCGTGCCAACAATTTTACAAGCTGGATATTATGTCAATAAAAACCGAGCTCAAGAGGAAGTGAATCATGACACTCGACTCGAACAAATGGGCTTGACTTCTATCTTGTGGTGGCTCGCTCATACCGGCTTTATGTTCTTGTCATTTTACAATGTATTGGTTACCACCTACACTTGCTTGGACAACGTAACGCCCTGTGCCATCTCAAATCCCCAGCAGAATTCAACACAGGCGAGATTCATTTAGCCAAAAAGCTACATTGGGCCACAAAGAATCGTGAGGCGAAAATTAGCAGCAAGAGACGCCGTCAAGGCAATGCAATGGGAATGTTATGAACGTTGTGTTGTGAAAGACCGGACTTTTACGAAAATTGACTTTACTTTGTGTCGTATATAAATAGAAAAGAATTCGTCCTTTTCCACTTTGGATTCGACGTAATCCAGCTGAAACCTTTTCGTCGCAATTAATTTCAACCTTAATCTTGGTGTTTTGAGTTATTTGTACTTCTTATTCAGTCTGCCTTTCTGAACAGTCATTGTATTTTAGTGGTACTTCTAGTTTCCTTCCCTTGAACCATTGTTTAATGCAGAGAACGTTAATTTAAGCTGCAGCTGCGCTGTTACGCATAAACGACCCCAGAGGAGGAAGATTAATCGGAGTCGAGAGTCGGAAATCCATACAACTTGTTGCTATCCTATTAGAAGCCGTCAGTCCATCATGAAGAGAGCTCAAGCATTTACAGATTCAGGGGACAGCAGCGATGGCAAGGGCTCAGGCTCCGATGGATCAGACTTAGACAAGGTAGGCCCAATCCCAATAAAAGCCAATAGTTACATCATAATTAAAACGCAAGGACAAATGATGTTCAAAGTTGGCAGGCAGTCTTTACTAAGGTTATCTTTACAGGAAATGCTCTCGTTAGCCAAGAAAAATAAAAACAAGGCAGTACCTGCTCCGGCTCCAAAGAAACCTAAGCAAGCGGCATACTCTGACTCAGATTCATCAGATTCAGATTTAGACTGGGGTTCTAAGTCAAAAGGAAAGAAAGCAAGGAGAAAGAAGAAATCTACAAGTGGCAAAACATCCTCCATTAGACGCTCAATAAGCACACCGTCCTCCGATGATGACGACGAAGACGACCAAAAGTCAGAGGCAACCAGGAACTCCACTGCAATGCCTGAGTCACTTCAAAATCAGTCAACCAAGAAAGACGAAGACTTGGAGGAGGGTGAAGTGGATGATTCAGGCGACTCTTCAGATTCTTCGGAATTCAATGATGGTTACGATGAACAACTCATGGGAGATGAGGAGGATAGGCGTAGACTTAATGCGATGACGGAGAAGGAAAGAGAACAAGAGATTTACAAACGTATTGAACAAAGAGAGGTCATGAAAACTAGATTTGACATTGAGAAGAAACTACGCCAAGCCAATAAGAAGGCAAATAAAAAGTAAGCTACTGCGTAATTTATGCCAGACGGCCAGACTAGGACCCGCAAAACAAGCAGTAGAGTTAAAAAAATGCCTATTTTTGTCCTTTCAGACAAAAGAAAGCGGAAGCAGCTTCAATAGTTTCGAAGTTTGGGAAAACTGATGCAAAGGAAAGAAGCAAAGAGCGTAAAAAGACCGTTGAAGCAAAAGTGGACAAGAAAACCCAAGCGATGGATCTACTGAAAGCTAAACGTGAAGCAAAGAAAGAGAGAGCTGAGGAGAAAGAAAAACAACGGATTGAAGAAATGAGTAGAAGGGATGATGATTACGACTTGGCAACTGAAAAAGACGACCTCGACACCAAGTCCACCATCACAGAAAGATCTGGTCCAAGGCGGAAGCTTAAGACTGAAGATATTTATTCAGATGACTCTGCTTCAGACTGGGAAAATAGTTCTACCGTTAATGCAAAAACTAGACGGGAAAGCTCCAGCGATGACTCGGATTCTGAAGCAGGAGAAAGGTATGCGTACCAAGATGAACAAAATACTCAGTCATCAAATTCCCTACTTAATGTATCGATGATTCGTTCATTACTATTTTTCGTATAACAGAAGTCCAAGGCATACCATACAATATGTTGATAGTGTGGCTGACCTGAATAGGATTAGACTGACCAGAACGAAAATTGAAAAGTAAGAGGCTTGGAAAAGTAGTTGTTCACTCAATTCAATTCAATAACAATAACATGACTCAACTCTCTGTAAGGTGGGTACATTGCCCATTCTTTAGCCGAGTAGCTAAAGGCTGTTTTGTGCGAATTGGAATTGGATTCAATGTTGAAAAGCCTGTGTATCAGGTAAGTTTTCATAGATGCTGCATTTGAGGCCTGGTGGTACTGTTGGTCGCAATTAGTAGTGCTTACTGTTTCGGAATTTTTTAGATTGCAGAGGTTCTGGAAGTCGTTGAAACTGGAAAAGTATATAACTTGGGTACTACAAGAACAAACAAAGGGTTTAGGTTGCGCCATGGATCCTACGAGAAGGTATTTCGCCTTGAATACGTCAGCCAGTCGGATTTTCAAGAAAATGAGTTCAAAAGATGGAAGGAAAATTGTGAAACTCGGTCGATTTTGAGACCCACCATGGACGAAATAAGAAAGAAAGAGGAGGAAATACTAGAAGCTGCCAATTACCAATTTAAGGAGGAAGATATTGAGCACGTAAGGACGTTTGAACAATTTGGAAGAAAAAGGATCATTCAACGTGGATAGATAATACCATTCTTGAAAATGTGACTTCCTTCGCAGATAATTACTGAAAAGCAGAAGTTCAAGCAGTGTCCCGTCAACTTTGCTGTAAAGAAGACTCAACTCATGAAGGAAAAAGAAAATGCAATTCAAAGGTTGAACGAACGAAATTCTTGCATATTTTGTTTTGCTTCTCAACCAGAGTTGTAATTTGTAGAGGTGACGAGAAAAGAAGCGAAGAATTGAGTCGTCAGATCGCAGACTTAGATGATAGGGCCAAAGAACTGGACAAAGAAAGGTCAAAAAGTATTTCAAGTATTGGATACATCAATCAAAGAAACCGAAAGAAGAATGTGGAGCAGGCTGAGAAGGCAATTATGGTAAGTGCAACGCCGAATTCTCCGTAACCTCTTAAATTGACCTCACAAAGGAGCATTAACATATTCAAATTCGTCTGCTGCAGGAGGAAGTGCGAGCAAATAAAGGAAAGAAAGTTGAGGACCCATTCACCAGAAGAAACACGAAACCAATGATTGTACACCGCCCAATTGGCTTTCAAGATGCCGTCGACGGTTCTCAGAATGCTGGCGCTGGCATGAGCCAAGAAGTGAAGACGGAGGAACCGTCACCGCCAGCAGAACCGGAGGAAAACGAAGTGGCCTCGAATGACAACGCTGACGAAACTAAAAAGATTTTGGTAATTCCTTTGTGTCATTTCACGTGTCACGTTTTCCTGTTGCTCGTAACTATATCCTAAGTTTTCTTTTGTCTCTTGATTCTTCTCTTCCTATTTACAACTACACTCGCTTTCTACTCCCGATTTTATTTTTCCTTTGGTGAGAACAGAAGCAGACGGCGGTGCCTGCTAAAAAAACCAAAGGTCTGCATTCGCCCCCTACCTCTAAACATGTCAGCCAGGATTTCTCAAAGACTAAGCGAGATATCGAAAAATGACCGAAACACAAAA